>VZDJ01000511.1:994261-1233871 GCA_008694505.1 Cyanoderma ruficeps
CTTAACAACAGTCTATTTTGGCTTTAAAATGTTTTTCTTGTTTTTCAGATGATTTTATAAGAGTAAGAGTATCTTTAAAATGTAAAGATTCAGGGGTCAATAAAACTCAAAATCACTTCAAGAAAATTAGCACAAGGAATAATAATGGAAGAAAATGGAGATTTTTCTCTCCATCACATAAATACTACTTTGCTATTCCAAAATGAGTCAACATCAATTTTAATTCAATTATGACTTTAATTTAAACAAATCATACATTCTGAACTTCATGAGAAATGATACAGGTAGCATGTCCACAAAAAAAGGTAGTCAAGCAAAATTACATAGTCTGAACTCTTCTGGTACACGACAGATGTGCAGGCATGTGCAATACTTCAAGAATGTGCAGTATCATTTCTGTACCCTCTGTTCATCTTTTAAGTACATAGGGCAATTTTTCGTAACAACCATAAAAACAAAAAAACCTCAAACTGAATTTTAAAAAACTTACAGTAATAATTTTAAATAAGAAATTTTGATTCACAAAACAGATCAAATTACTCAATGAAGAGTACTGACTGTTTAAGTTCTGTGCAAACACAGATTATAGATATCACATGCATTAATATTGCTTATTCAAAACCAACAAATATACACTGTGCTACTAATGAAGACGCTCTTGCAGCTAAAGGGACCTGATTGTTTCCAGCAATATTGGTGACAGAGCATCTTTTTGTTTACAGCTCTGAAAAGATTTCTTCTCCTGCCCTAGAGAGTGACTCAAATTTCACTCTCTTACTCCCTTTATCCTTAGCCATGAGTAAAGGCATAATTAGCAACAAGGAACAAAGGTAAACAAATTGGAACAGAATTATCTGTAGTAGATTTGTAGTTAATATATGGTCTGTTGTAAAAGCATTACTGCAACACAACAAAGCTATAGGAAATCAAATGCAAGAAATCCTTAAAGTACTTAAATGTTTCATATAATGTAGTAAATAATTTCCTAGCATTTATTACCAGAGTAACATAAAAACCAAAATGAGACTGTAAATTCTGTGATAACACATTATGAATAAATATTGAAAAAAATTTACAGAATAAGCTTGTATTAACAGAGAGACAGGTGGAATAACTTATTTTTAAATAAATAATGCAATTGTAGCAAATATTTAACAATATATGCAGTGATTCCAATTATCCACTCCTGTAGATGTGTGGATGAAATGAACAGTCTTTTCAGCAAAGCTCATTCACTAACCCAGGTTGAGTTTTTCATTGTTTGTTTTTTTTACTATCAGTGTGCTAGATGCCTCATACATCTATTAATAGGCAATAGAAGCCTCTTAATACTTGAAATGGAACTCCAGCATGCATTAACTTTAAAGATGCCCACACACTAATACTGAGTCTTTACTTTTAAGATAGTAGTAATACAGCACAGGCTTTCTGACCCTTGCAACTCTACATCTAATCAGAATCTGAACAACAAAATATAATAGAAAAGGTCAGAAAAAACAAAGACATTGAGTAATATGTAGTCATAGCTATGGATTTTTCAATACATTGTCAATACTCTGTTTTTGAAAGTAGGAAAAATATAAGGATGATGTGTGTAAATCTGAAAAATAAATTAAGACATTTTCAAGTAAAAATTGCTTAGATTTGTCCTTTTTTAATATGTTATCTAATTAATTTGTATGATCCTTTACAAAACTCTTTTCTAGACTAAAAAATTCAGGCTGTTCAGATTCTAACAGAAGTTACTGTTTCATGTCAGACTGCTGTAATAGATTTTCTAAACATTTAAACTATTTTGAGAAAACATTTATGCTTATAAAGATTCCAGCATGACTAATGATATGCTGCAGTATCAACAAATCATCATTAGAATAATGTCGTTATATTCAAAACCCTGCTTCCAGTCTTATGAAGACGATTGTTCCCAGATGCTAGAGTGGATAATTCATGTTTCTTCAGAAGCATGTCGGCATCTGGTGCTGAATCACTGCAAGAAGCGGATGGGAAAATGGTTTCCTCTTTTTGAACCAAATGTCATTATGCACTGAACAGAAGTGGTTTCTGAGGAAATAATGGACACTTTTCTCAGCCTATATCGCTATAGAAGAAGGCCTTCAATGGCTCCAATTTTCTTTAAGTAAAAACTTGTAGTACTGCATCCTCATCATCCCTGAACTGTGGGGCCCTTCACTACTTTTGAATTTGCAGAATTCCATTCCATTCTTCATTTTTGTTTGAACCCCAGAATGGTCTCTACTCATCTCTTCTGCTTTACTGCCAGTAAAGTCTTTGGAAGTAACAAGGAAAGAGGTGCATGAGACTTGTCAGCAGTCCCCTTCCCTTTCTCCTGTTACTTCTTCTCTCAGGCTAATTTCATTTCTAAAAACAGCAGTGTTCTGTCCAGCAATCAAGATAATAACAATTTTTGATTTTTGTCTTCTGCCACACCCAGAGAACATCCAAGATTTTTCCAGGAGCATAATGGCTTGAAAGAATCCCAGGCTAAAAAAAGAGTTCAAAACTGAGAATGGATAGGAAGGAAATTAATCTCACCTTACAGCAGTATGTGTTTCCTGACAATTGTAGCATTGTTTCAGTAACATCCAGAACACTGATGCAAAGATGACCCTTTCCCCATCCTGTCACTTGGGAACACATCATTGTTTCATGAATTCTTACATACATGCCAACATACCCATCTTCAGAGGTTTATGGTTTGTTTTCACCCATAGGAATTTTATGCTCAAACATCTAAAGAAGAACTAGCCTCTGATGGGCCAATGACACACCAATTTTCAGGTTTGCTTTCCCTCATGCTGCAGCTCATATTCAAGAGAAATTCTCCTCAAGCAACTTCAGAAGTGTTGAGTTTGATAAGGAACAGAAAGCCTTCCATGCTCAGGCTGAGCTGTAAGCACCTTCTATTTGATCCAGGTTTTACGAAACTCTGCATACACGTATCTCCAGCAAGGTCTTCAGCGTGTTGGTAATTACAGACAATAATAACCTATGCTGTGTCACAGTGCAGATAGTACTGATGCAGCCAAAAATTTTTTACTTTTGTGGCACAAAATTAAAATCCAACTTAAAATACTTACATAGATATAAAATGAATAGATTTTTCTCCTATTGTGGTTATTGTTGACCTTCCCTGACAAGATCAATAAAGATGCTCATAATGATTTCCCATGTGTGTGAGTGTCTAATTCCTGCAGAATGGACTGTGGCCAGAAATTAATTTCATACATTGAATACCTGCTCTAATGGAATGAAGATTATGTGAACTTGAAAAAAATTCTTTTAAATCAACTTGAAAAACATTTCTTTTAAAATTTACCTCTGTTATATTGAGTACCAAACATAAATTATGCCGTTCAACTACAAAATACGACCTTTTCCTTGCTAAATAGAAGGTTCACAGTATATTTAACTTGTCTTTAATCAGCACACTTATTTTAGCACTAAAAAGAAAAATAGAAGGATAAGTCCTCATCTCTTAAAAAGCAGCAGCTTCTATTACTGAACTCATGATTTCATTCTAATACATTTACACACATACATCTGTATAAGATGAGTGTTTGAAAGAAAAACACATACTAAGTCACTTTTAAAATAGAAGAGGTTTCACAAACTTGATCCAAAGCATTACTAAATACTTTTCTCCATCCTTTTTCAACTGATCTTGAGACCATCTTTGCTAAAATGGTAGAGTTATTTTTGGAAAGTAGTTATATAGCCACTATTTAGTTCCATGTGTAATAGTTACTAATTCTGAAAGAAATTCATCTTCTCTTGTTATTTTAAGATGTCACTAACAGTAACTAAATTTTTGAGCATTCAAGAATTTCCCAGAACAACAATATCACAGACATAGAGGCACAAAAGGGTCATAATGATTGTGTGGTCAGATTTTTATCCAACAGGCCTCAGGATTTCATTTAATTCTCTATTAAAGCACACCAATTTTTTACCAAGCAAAAAAGGTTTCAGAAAGAACTGTAAAAAGCTGTGCTCTTCTCTAAGTCTTTACTGAATACCACATAAGCATTTGTAAGTATACAAATATTTATGAAAAACATTTACTACAATATGCATATAGAATTGTATCTGAATGCATTTAAAAGTTTATCTCATAAATTTAATTTTTCTTTGTAGAGACTATGCTATATCTTTTCAGTCATTGTGTTTAGTTCTGCAAGTGCAGCCAACTCCTTCTCTTTGAATGGCATTTTTCCTCTTCTGTCTTTCTCTAGAAGCCAACAAAGACACTAAATTTTCAAAGCATATAGTGAAAATAAACGCTCCTTTTCTATCTCTCTCTCAAGTCCAATAAAAGTAATTGCACACCTACTCTAGAACATTAATTTTTAAGTAAGAGGGAAAAATTATTTTCCAGTATTTCATGTATAATCTTCCTTTACTGTGAACCACAGGGGGTTAAGCAAAAAAAGCATTAGAAGTAATGTGGTAGATAGAAGGGTCCAACTCTCATTGGATTTTAAAGTGCCACAGCTCCAACCTTCCACATCAGCTCTAGTTTTACTTACACCTTCCTCCCACCTCTTGTTTGTGCCTGTACACCAATTATCCAATTGTTTTCTCATCTGAGTTTATTTAAAAATAACACCTTGAGGAAGGATGGGAGTTAAGTAATTTTTAGGTCCAAAGCAGTTCATCATATGCTTGTACAGCCAGAATGTCACACCTGAAAGATGGGAGAGGCAAAGAGGCCAGCAAACAAACCAGTACTGCTGATAAAATAAATACTTGAAGTATACAGCATCTACCTACATATAAAACAACCATTTGAAGACCCAAATAGTGCTATAAAAATTCATGTCTGATGTTCAAAACTATATACAGCAATACTCTTAAAAATCTACCCCAAGACATGAAGCTTCTTTTTTTATAGAACTATACCAGGGACCATTTGCTACGAAGGGCCATTAAATAGATTTATTTCTCTAAATACAGTTTCATGTTGTGAAATTGGTGTATGGGGATAGTACTTCTGTGTCTTAGCTACTCTATTCCTACTCTTTATATCCTTGTACATTGTGTAATACGTGGACATTTGCAGGTGTGCTCAAACATTTGTTTTGGTATCTTCAGGAACACCATTCCAAATCAGAGTTTCTAGGGTTAAATATTTTTCAAGAGCTCAACTAGGAATTTACTATTCAGAGAGATACTTTTCTTTGCTAAGTTTTTGTTTCTTTGTTCCACATACACTGAGACAGAAATATTAAGCTGTAGTAAGTCACATTATTCACCAAAACATTATCAACTATATCAATCCATCTTTTTATCTAATGAATAAATATATTGACAATTTAATCTGTTATGGCTTTATTTTAAAACTTGATTGAAACAGAAATCCATGTACAGAAAAGATGTGGTTACTGTTTGAATTTCAGTCCTGCAACTGTATGGAATTCCTTGTTCACATTTAGCTAGGATATGGATGTACTCAGATTTATTTAAATTGCTTTTTATATTGCATTTTTATATATGATTTTTATTATAGGATCATTTTATATCTAAATCATTTTCCTAATAAGTATGAAGAAATCTTTAATTGGAATGGAAGTTCATACGAGAAATGCAAATAGGAGTTACTTCTGCATTGTTCTAAACAGGGCAAAACTAATATTGTCTAAACACCAGTTTAATAATCTCCTCTCCTGCAAATGCACTCATAACTGAAGTCTGACAAATAACTCTTCTGTTCCCTCAAAGGCCACAGTTGTGAAGGAAGCAGCCAATACTCAAAATAGCAGAGTCCAGCTCCAAAACAATCTTCAAATATCAGGGGATACACCTTGGACGAAAAGAAGTATTTGCAGTGAGGGGATTGCAAATATTAAGGTCACTAAGGTCACTATGATCTCAAAAACAGGGTAGGAATCTATATTTTGGCTATTTACTGCAGTAATCTGAAGATAAATCATCTCAGAAACAGTTTCTTGAGGAACCAAAAATCTGTCCCAGATTTAACTTTGCTCTGGATGTCCCTGTCACAAAGTACACAGATTTGCAACAGCTGGTCTGAAAACTCAGATTTGAGAGGCTTTACCAGGGTGAGGATGGGACAGACCGCAGAGCAAACTTTCATTTTCAATCTTGGTTGTAGGCTCTTTTTGAAGTACCTGCTCCTGGAGAAAACATCTGCTCAAAACTGTCAGCTAAGATACTGCATACTCTCTGAAGCTAAATCTCTTTAGGTGTCACTGTTCAATGCACTTTTTCAGATTGCTAGTAATGACATCTATAACTCATACACTGAAAGGGTTTCCAAAGAGAAAACATTTTCTCCTAACTAGCAGAAACCACAAACAGCATGAATTATGGGACACAAGTACAAAGCCATTGGAATATAAAGAAGTGATTACATCCTGGAATTGAGCCTGTCATACGCAGCCAACTTAGACCATTGGCAGGTCCAGTTAGCAGTGTGCTCCAAATCCCCACCACCAGTAACAGCCTACACAGATGCTGGCAAACCTGAGCATTCTCCTGCAATGGTTATTTAGCTTTAAGATATTTAAGGTTTCAAGAAGACATTGCTGATCTACAAAATTATTTCTAGACGTAAACAACACAGAAGAAACTGGCAGAGTAAGAGATAAAAGCCCTCACAGCCCTAAGATGGCTTTTTCCTTCCACAATTCTGCTAGTAGAAAATCCAATTAAACACTGTCAGTGATCCAAAATCCATATATTCTCAAAAAGATAAATACCTCACAATCTATGTAAATGTGCAACAAACCTTTCACACTCACTTTTGAAAATATTGTTTGCATTTGAAAAGATTTTTTTTAAAATCTTGCTCAATCAAAGAAAAAAAGCAAGATCAAAATTACTCTCCTATGGAGCTTCACACCCCCATCAATTCAACTTTAAAGTAAGGTCTTGTATGCAAGAAAAAAATCCAGCACTTGTGATCAGAGCAAGCTTTCCACACTATTCATTTCCTGACAACTATATTTAAAACAACAGTATAATCTTAAAATAGGCTGAGAATGTCTTGATTTACTATTAACTAGTAAGTCTATATTAAAAGGTTCTAGCATTTTTTAAAAATAGGAATTTAGAGCAGATCTTCAGTGACTTCTGCTGTTATTCCAATTTAAATGGTCACCAATTTAAATAAATTAAAGAAATTTATTAGTTGCCTGAATTATTGGATAACTGAAGAAAAATCCACCAACAGGTTATATTCTGTGAATGTCTTCACATATATGCTCTTAGAATAGAATAGTTCAAATGGAGTGGACCTACACTGATCATCTAACGATCACCTACAATCTTAAAAAAAGCCTTAAATACAGAGATAGAAAGACCCCAAAGTCATCATACTGCCAAACAAGTATCTGCTTCACCAGTGAACTGGAAAAAACTAGTTCAATTTGGTTCCTCCTTTGGTCAGTCCTATATGGCTTCTAGGAGTCCTGAACAGATTCAAACGAGTATTCAGAATAGCCTCCTCCTAAAATACAGAGGCTATGGATAACTTCCAACACATGCAGGTCCTAAATATTGCTCTGACTTGGGAGACAAGTGCCTCTCTTTGCACACTGGTTCAACAAGAATCCACTGCAATATCCAGTTTCTGATACTCATACATAAAGTAGCAGGCATTCCAAAATAAAAATTAACAAATTGATAATCACAGTAATGCCTGTTCCCTTTTAAATCAATTCGAAACACTTTTATCATCATAACTCTCCTGCAATATTTTAAGCCTGTTAGAGAAATCTGACTAATCAAAACCAGTTTCGATAATCAAAAGTACTTTTGTGTGGAAAAGCAAAGGCACATTCTGTCAGGAAGTTAGTTATTTTTAAAAAAACATATAATTAGGTAAACTGTTTTGGAACTGCACCCTGCATTTTGGAAACCATGGCCGAATTGATATGCCACCCCCTTCCCTCATATGCTGAGTAACTACATTTATTTTTCATGAGGTTTCCAAAACTATTGTCAGAACTGACTTATACTTGATTAATTCTTCATTACTGTAACTTTAATCTAGAATAAGGTTATTCTGGAGCAAACCTATTGAAACAATTGCATCAGTTTTATAGCCTGACTAATATCTGTAGTCTTTATTTCAGCATGGCTCAGTGGAAATCACTTAGCAGATATTGGAAAACATCTAAATAAGTGCTATTGTCACAGGAAAACCAAAACAAATTACAAATATCTTTGACATGGGAAGATAGAATAACCACCATAGAAGTCTAAATAAGAGAAATATGAGGGACATCTTCATTTATATTTTCTACAATGAAATGCCATGCCAAGTTTACTTTCTTGATTTCATTTTAAAATCAAAATATAACTAGGAAACAGCTAACCAGCAACAGAACTCAGGGGAAAAAAGAATTACATTTACTGATTAGTATTTCATCTTGGCCCCTTTTGTAATTTTCCCTGGTCACTTCTGTAATATGAAGTATATTCTGCAAAATGAATTAGGTTAAATTGCATTTCATAAACTAAGTTATTTGGATATTTTTGCAAGTATCTATTATAGCTGTGAATTGAACTATTCATGACATTTCTTATTACTTACAGCACATGGATTCTACAGTATCATTTCTACCTATGCAATGCACGAAAAAAACCCACATTAAATAAAGTACAACATTTTGAAAAACTGAAGCAACTGCACTTCCCAACAAAAAATATAACTAACATCTGTTGCAGAAACTGCTTGGCACTTGCACAGTTTTGTGAAGAATTTTTGTTGTAGATAAATATTTTTCTACATTTCCTATTATGCACCACTCGACTCAGACATTTTCCTTAATTATACTCTAAGGAGTCCCTTCATATCCATTAAAGAAAGGCAATTTGTTGCCTAAAAGAATGCATACATATTTTTAAATTTCAACTGTGATTCATCTGTCTTCTAGCACATAAAAAAAATCAAGAAAATACCTATAATTAATGGGCTTAGTTCTGCAAAAATGTCTAATAAAACTCTCAATGCTCAACATATTATATTTGTTACATACTTTAATATGTTGGTTTTATATAAGCAATGGTCTTACTATTCATTATTTTACTTCTATTTCACATCTCAATAATGAGGACAATAGCACAGCAAAGCCTTTAGGAAAGCTTTAACGTCGGTCGAAATTACCGAAGAAGGCTTCTACTTTGTATATACAGCAAACACAGACCACTATTTTCAGAAACAATGTAACAACTTTGTGACATTTTCTTTCTCTCTCTTTTTTCTTTCCCCTTTTTCTTTTAATTTGGCTTTCCACAACTCTTAATTAAACGAAGTCAAAATCACTGAGCTCTTGATACAGTGTGGGGTTTTTTCCTGAAAATATGCATGTGCTGTGCACATTTAACAAAACTTGTATTCTGCATTTCATACACACTCACATTAGCAATTAAGACTTGTATGCTATGATAATAAATGGTAAGGTGTTTTTTTTTTAAAAAAGCATGCAGTAGAAATCCATTTAAATGCTATTGTAAGCATACAGAGATCTACTACCCTACTGAGATTTCAAGGAACTGGTAATGAAGAATGAGGTGAAAATGAGGGTACTGCCAATAAAAGAAAAGAAATGCTAACTCTAAATACACAAAAAATTAAGTTCAGGCCCAAAAGTCTATCCACATGGGCTCAGCTGCAAAATGAGAGGGTTACAAGTATAATTTGCTGTAAAGCAAACCAACTGGCATTGCATCCATTATTAATATGAAACTGGACAAAGAACATTGCCTAAATTTTATTTGCTATCAAAAAATTCACTTAACTTTGAACCAAATTTGGCCACTTTAAAAACAAAAAATATAGTAAAATAAGAAATACTTAAATCATGTAAGAAACAGACCTTCTGTCAATGAAAAATGTGATCTGTACTACGAAAAAGTTAAAGCCAAGGCACGTAAACTATATTTGGATGATAAAATCAAATCAGTTTTGTCTCAGGATATTGTCTTTTTTTTAAAGTGGGAGGTTTAGGACTGCATGCTTTGCTTTTATGCTGTATAATAAAGGAGGCCAAATTATTAAAATTACATATTAAAATCCATATTACATTTCTTTAAAATATTCGTTACTTCTTTCTAAGTCTGTTTTTATATCAACAAGACCTAGAATTTGCAGGTTCTATCCCTGCACAAATTTTGCTTACTTTTTTATGTAACTTGATATATTGAATCCAAATCCCATTTTTTTTCTTTTGCCTAAGAGTGAATTTTCAGAGAAAAAGACCAAAAAATTGAAAAAATACTTTATGATGCATTTTACAGAGCTGTCACAACCTCTTCTTAAAAACACTGCCATACTCCAGTCACATTTACATCACTTCCTAACACATAATAGGGTTAATTTCTTTTGACTCAGAAAGGAGACCTAAGTAGCAATAAAGAAGTAAAGGCTGTATGTTCAACTATACTGTACTAAGAGCAGCTATTCTACAGATCAGTTTGTTCTGAGCTGAAAGTCTAAAACTTCATATTTTAGAAAAACAAAATCTAAGAAAGAATCGGTCTAAATACAAAGCAGCAACAAAGTTAGGTGCTGAAACAGTTTTCACTCTGCTGCACTGTCAGAACAAACAGATTTCTCATATAATCTTTAGGAGAAGGAGTCCCTTAAATGACATTTATGAACAGAATGACACAACCAGATTTTAACTTTTTCCTACAATTTCAGAAGTAATTCTCAGCATTTCTTCAAATGTATCTGACATGATAGGAATGTAGACAAGATGAATTTCTCAGAAGCTAAAGAGCGAAAAGTACACTGAATAGAACAATTACATAATTTACTGTGTGATAGCTAGAAATTAGACAAAAACACTACTCCTTGGAACAGGAAGATCAGAACCAGTTAAGGACTTCAGAACAGGAATTGAAACTCTGACCTCACATCAGTACACAGCAGTTCAGAAAAAAGCTTCTACATAAAAAAGACAATCCGTGGCCACAACGTATTGCTTTAAGCAGTTGAAAAGAATGGAGTAATGGAATAGTGCAAAATTAAAACTAATAGCAAACAAAAACCCAAGCTAAACAAAAAAATCACTGTCCCAGCAGCTTTTCATAAGAGTAGTTCTAAAAACATCTTTTCTCCCTTAAGCAAAATATGGTGAAAGCAGAAGATCTGTTTGTATCCAAGTATTACTTGTCTGTTTTCCAGAACAACTATGCCTGTATAGAGTGCAGTGGACTAAGTTTTTCGGGATTGGGACTGTTCCTGGTCTGCGTACTTACAGTAAAGAAGAAACGGAGGCCGGCCCTTAGCCAGGGTAGTAAGTGACAGTGGATCAGTGGTGTGCACAGAAAGCAAATACAAACAGGCAAGAAGCTGCCACATTAACATACCTCTTGTACTGAACGAGCTGCTGGCTTGTCTTGGTGATTGGCCAATATTAAAAACGGCAAAGTACATAACTGTGGGTGCTGGAGAGCAGAATGCAGCTCATTCCTAGCAGTTTCTAGATCATCTTCAGAGGAGGCGCTGTCTAGTACAAATATTACCCCTTGGGATCCTTGGTAGTAACGACTCCAGTATTTCCTGATATTGTCAGCTCCTTTCAAGACAATAATGAGAACTAATTAAAACAAGAATAGTTTAACAAATGTAGCACTTGTAAATGAAAACAAACCATCTACTTAGAATGATCAAAGCAATTAACTAAATTTTCTTTCTTAATCATCATTAAAAGAATGAAAAGAAAAAAAAAAGCAATAAAAAATCCAACATACACACACACACACCCCCTCCAATGTCAAATCAACACAGTCCAAATAAGGAAGGAAGTTGATTCAATGCAGTTTTCTTCTATTAAAGTTTCTGCTCTATTAATGAGTACTGGCAGAACTACTACGCTTACAGTACCAGACAGCCTAATCCTTTACCCTTTCACTGGAATATCTTGGCACTAATACCTAAACCTTCACCCATTCTTTTTCACTTTGCCCTGCAGTTCCTTGTCATAACCTGCAGCTTCTGTCATGGCAGTTGCTCATTTCTGATAAGGTCTTCCAGTTCATCTCCAAACCATCAGGCAACCACTTCATAATTGGGGAAAAAAGGTGTCAGGAAAGCCTATTAAAGTAATTAGATACTTAATGAGGAGAATGATGATACAATAGTGAGTTGAACAGTGAATGAGAGCTAGGGTGACAACATGCAAAGGCATTTAGTTTAACTACTTTTGCTCTGTCAACCACGCTAAGGATTCTGGAAGAGCCCAACAGCAGACACATGAGTGACTGTATAGGCTTATATGCCACAGTAATTTTTAGGACACAGTTCAGCAGCACTCAGCCATCTCAACAGAAGCCAAGCACTAAGGTTATCAACAGAAAGCTTTTTGTCTCCCCTGGAGAGCAGCATATGTTGTAGCAATGAGGTAGGGGGAAAAAGATTGTATTTGACAGCTGTCAAACTATCTAAACTATGATTTGGATATGGGCTATTCTTTGTATGTCTGGATCTGGCACTACACTCATGGGGACAAACACTAAACAGTGAACAGCAGTAGCAATAGTCTAGTAGAAAACTTGACATGTCTGCCAGACAGTGACTTGCAGAAATGTGTGGAAGGTACCTTTTATAGACACTTTTCTTATTTTGAGACAGGTCAACAGGGAAAAGTGTACTTCCAAATATACACAAGAACAAAGAGATGAAGATAATAAAATTCTACTTTTCAGTGAAACAAAATGACACAAAAATTCTGAGCAACATAATGAGACTTTAATGCAACATAACGACCATATCATTGATACAATACTTAAAATATTAACTTAATTTACACATTGTGCAACAAAAAAGACAGTCACTAAAGAAATGTGAAAGAAGAAATTTGCTCCATCAAATTTAGGTATGCAACTCAAGAGTATTCAAATCTCACCTAATGGAGTCTTGTCTGTTTACTAGTCACACTGGAACCCTGAAACACTTTTTGTTTCTGTATCTCCACCCAGCACAAGCTGTCAACACACAAACACACACACTTTTTCCAACAGAGAATACTGAAATCATACCCCATCTTTTTTTTCTGCAAGAGACCTACAGAGTTGAATACTTCAAGGCAAACGGTCACAGGACTTAGTCAAGACCTTGCTTAATCTCTTTGCTAATTTAACCAGACTTAAAACAACAATGCACAAATAGGATGGATGTTTTATCTATTTTATCATTAAGATCTGAAGATTAACATTATATATACAGAAGAGGGACTGCACTGAAAGCTAATTCTGTGTTTCTGTAGCATACAAGTATCTGTCAACTGTACTTGTAAAGAATGTTATAGTATGTGTTAGATGCCCCAGTTTTTCCAAACAGCTGTCTGCTTCAGAACCAAGTAGAGCAAGCTGCCAGAGGGACACTATTTACATAGCCACACACAGTAGTGTCGCAGGCATCTGAAGTATCACATTACTTTAAAAACTAGTAGAGAATCATTTTCAATGAACTTAAAGACCAAGACCATGATCAGTTCTTTGAAATGTACTTTTTTCTTTCCTAGCTACATAACATCTGTCTTATTTGCTCTAAGCATCAGTCAGCTACTTTTCAATCACATGTCAGTGGTAGAATCTGAGTCTTATCTTTGTAACCATACTCACTCTAAAAAGAAAATCTGCAGTGAACAGGAGAGCATTTGACCTCTTGTATCCAGGCACTTGGAAGAAAGCAGCTCATGGATCTCTACATGGGACACTGAAGCCAGAAAAGGAGAATGCTGATTTGGTCCTGTCTTTTTGGTTCACATTCTTTAGCAGCTTAACTTTGTTCCTCCATGTCAGCTGTCCCAAAAGAACCACCACCAAAATACAGCAGTCCTTTTCTCTCTAGCCCTGGTCAGTCATCATGGCATAGTCATAAGAACCAACTTACAATGTCCCATGAAACTTGGTATTTTTTGGGGGATCTTCCATTACTCTAATGACATGCCCTGAAATTGCTTACACTTCAACTCTGAGGAAATCATCTGAGGTTTAAGAATAAAAATAATTTGCACTAAGCAGACAAGAAAAAAGACTGATAAAGCATGTACCTTAGGGTGCCATTTCAAACCATTTTTCTGGCAAATGCACTTGAAAAATAATTCTTGGCATCAATAAGCCATCAGCAGCTGGAAGTCAAAATTTCTACAAGACAAATAACGTGATATTCTCTTGCCTTAACTCTTCATATTCAGGGAACAGAATCTGCTCTCAGCTTCTTTCCTCAGAGCAGTGGAGTGGAGTTATCCTGGGCAGGAAACACTTGCCTATGAATAGTGTTTCAGCCATTCACACTTTGTGGTGTGACAAATACAGCCTTAGAAAGCAAGCAGTTGCTTTAGGTGCAGGTCACCAAAACTATCTTAGTAATAATTTATTTTTTCATCTATTCCAAAAGTTTCAAAAACAGGATGATTCAAACTCTGAGGTCTTTGGAAATCCAGAATATAACGTGTGTCCATCAAACATCCTTAGGATCTCTGAACACTGATGTGATAAAAGCAGGAATTTAACTTAACTAGTACCCAAAACATCCCATCAAACAATAGTAACACATAGAATAAGCACTTAGGTGTTTCAGCCTGCTATCATGTGTTTCTCCAACAGCTTTGAACCATATGCCTGTTTCTTCAACCAATAAACTGCCTAGCTAAGNTAGCAGTCGGCTGAATCCTGTGATGTAACTAAAACATGCAATTTACAAATAAACTAGTGGAAAAAACCCACCAAAACTCAAACTACAGCATTATCACACCACTTATTCTAAAAGAAAAAAATACTATTCAGTCAAACATAGGCTTGAATTACTTTGTAACAGGAAAAAAATCAAATCTCTCCTTACTGAAAAATGACAGGATGCTGCAATTAAAAACCCCAATCATTTAGCATTACTACAGGACAGGTTTACTCAATTAACATATTTTCAAAAATCTTAATTTTAATATTTTTAAATATCAAATAAGTATTTTTTCTTTCTCATCAATCAAAGGAACCATGTGCCCATATTAACACTGTTAATTATTTGTATCAGTGCTAACAGCAACCCTTGGGTGCTGGGAGGAAGTTTTTGAGTTATGTGCAGTTTAACATGCACCTGAATCAGTACACAAAAGTACAAGTACACACTCCTGTAAATATGGAAAACACAGAGCTGCAAATCTTCCTTTCAGCTATGAATACTTATTTTTACATCTTCATTCACAGTGGTGGTTTGAGGCTACCTTCAATTCCCTCCTTTTCAGTACTTTCAGGAGAACAGAACATACAGAACATTACAGAAAAAAAATCACTGAAAGAAATTTACATGTGTCAAATTTGTTACTTGTCAGACTTACAGCAACTCTCCATCGAGAGCACAATGAATGTCACAGAGCCCTTACTTCAACACAGTCTAGTCTGCAAATGAAAGCTCTTGTTAACCTCAAAATACATTACAAGTCTCGAGAAGTTATAGTCTCAAATAGAGGGAAAATATTTTTTTTCCTTCCCATCAAGAACAGTTAACTTGGGGACATGAAAGAAAGCAGGCTGCAAACAGCTCTTCTACCACTTCAAATATATCATCCACTCACCTACATACTCTGAATATTTTATAGTTAATTAAAATATTAAATAGATCATTCCTCTACTTGTATCAAACAGAACATTTATAATAAGTATAAAAGGTGAAAAAACCTCAAGGACTCAGCCACAAAATCTTTTTGTATGTAACACTGGCCCACGAGTGAGGAAGGAAGAAAGAAGGGAAGGGAAAAAGAAACCTCTAATCAATTCTTGCAAAATCTGTAAATATACCCTAGTCTCTCACCCCAAGAAAACCTTCGGAAAGTAAGTGTTTCTAAATCTATGTAGGGTTTATACCTTCACTTCACATCATACCTGCATAAGTAAGACTGATGTGCTTTCCTGAATAGTCAAGAAGATGCCTGAAACCTTAGAAATCTTAACACATTCAAGAGATGTGGCTGCTCCTTATCTTGGACAGGTGTCCCAGTATTCCACCCTTGAATAAATCCCATATACAGGTTGTTTTGTTTGTTTGTTTTTCTTTAATTTTAATGTGCTATCTCCTTTTTATTACAAACGAATTTATAAATCCTGTTTTAAGATACCTGCTGTGAATGTGCATGGACTTTCTCCCATCTGACAGAGACATCCACACTGAGGTAGAAATGTTTTCATGGGTGTAATGTATATGTAAAGACATCATTCTGTGGCTACTTTGTATGACTACTGTGACAACATAGATGCTAAACCAAAACCTTCTATATTTTCGGAAGTCCCAGGGCTTCTGCTTCCTATGATCTAAGACCAAGTGATCACAGCCTACTTTCTCTAGGCTTTCGGGCAGTGCACTCCTGCAATGCACAAAACATGGCAGGAGGAAATTGGCACTGTCTCCCCAGAAAGAGAAATATTTTGAGATTGCCAAATCAGCTATATTCACTGCAGCAATTAAAATATAGCATGAAAAAACAGCATAGAAGGAAAAAAAGGACAAAAAATGCTGAGGAAAAAAATTTCTGCCTTTGTATTCAAAACATACAAAATCTGAAATGCATATAAGTTTATGGTACTTAATTTTATTTTTCTTATCAAACAAAGTTTATGGAAACCATCTCCGTCATCTCTTGTCTGCCTTCCAGGCTTTCCCAGTGAGATTAATCTGGAAGTCAAGCCTTCAGTATTTTCCTTATTAGCTAACTTAAGTGTTGTTTCCAATTTTGAATCTCCACCTTATTCTGATATTTAAATCTGTTGGAACAACGTTTGGGTTTCAAGCATTTGGAAATTTTAAAAACACTATACTTATACTTGCCTGCAGAGAATCAGTTTGATCTGCTTGAGTGTGTGTATTATACTACCATGTTAAAATAAAACTTGCAATTTGAAACAAATATCTCCTGTTCTACTCAAGAACATAAAATTCATTTAAAAAATTTACAAATTAATTTAAAAGAAAGAGAAGGATATGTGTGTCCTGCAATATGCTTTAACATCTATTTAAGCCTGATATTTAAAGATTTAATAGTTTGCAGCAGGTGGCACAGACACCCATTCTTCACCCCTTCTTTTTCTTTTTTTTTGATGAGTTTGGGGTTGCTTGTTTTCTAAACTCGCAAACACAGTATGCCCTGTAGGGCTAGCAAAGACTGGTTGGCAACAAGATAACCTGCATCTGTGTCCTTCTTCCACATCTGTTAGAGGACTCTGAGACAGCCAGGGTCTCAGAAGCAGAGCACAACTCCACAGTAATACTGCTGCCAACACCCAGCAAGGTTCAAATGTACCCTCCCATGAGCTGTGCTCACAGCTTTGATAACAGTGCAGCTAACTTCAAATAAAGTTCAAAACACACTTTTTTCTATGGCACTTCAAACTAGTAGGCATACTAAAGAATCAGCAAGTCTACCACAGATGTGTATTTCTGGGTATTTCTGTTTAGCCTTTGTGCTAACTGGACCACTGAAGCTTGAAGTTTTAGCTGTCTATAATCAAACGTAATTTTTTTGTTTTTATTTGAGAGGGGTGGGGNACACTTCACACTTCCATTCTGCCTGAAGAAAAAGGCATTGCAACCCCAACAGGAGACAGAGGATTTTAAGCAAACCAAATGTTCTGCTTTTCTCTCCACAAAATATATCACAAACAAAATCAACCAGTCCCCACCCACCAAAAGCTTGACTAGGAAATCCCGTATTTTGCTTATCCTATTTACACAGCTGTGATAGGCATTGCTTGCATGGTTCCTACTTGCAGTGAGACAAACTGCAGGTTGTCTTTTCAGACTGTAAAAACCTAATTGTAGCAAAAGTGCAATATTTCCAAAGAACAGTGGCAAGATCACTATGCTGAATTACAGCTTCCTCAGACTCACATTAGAAAGGTCCACAAGCAGGTGCAAATGAACTTTATTATCTATGAAATGAGGAAACTACGTGCGTGACAGAGCCTGGGTTGAGGCACCATTTGAACAGCAGGCTGGGAACAATTGATAGCAAACAGACCTAACTTTAATGGTTTTAGAAGTGGAATGTCTCTGTGCAACTCACAGCGTGGACAGCTCAATAGGGTCACCTAAAAATTTCATCTGCTAAGACATTCTGTAAAATGTTTGATTCAGCTGTGTCACAGATGGCATTGCATGTACTCCACAACCAGATTTTGTAGAGGTGTCTAAGCGTGTTTTAGTCAAGTACAGCATGGAGATTTTATTGCTTTGTGCTAGTTCATCCCTGTGTAGATGACTTAGGTTGGCATTTACTTGTGGGATCAGTTTTCTTATGACTAATTTGATGAAATGTTAGCTGCACTATGTTATTTGAAGAGTGTTCAGTACTTTACCTCCATAGATCAAAGGAAGAGAGAAATTTCCAAAAAAAATTAGATTTTAAATTCTAATTAATAGAGCAACATTATTTTCTCCAATGTCCACAATTTTTTTACTAGGCAGATACTATCTGACAGCAGTCTTCTCCAGAATTTCATCTTTTCCATTTAACTTGGAAACTGCATTCAACTGCACAACAGTGTAGCTTCTCTTCCTACTCCCTTTTCTGCTGCTCTTTACTTCCAAATTAAGGCAAAATACACAGGCTTTGTTTAACCAAGCCTATTTGAAGCTATTTGTTCTCAAGCAGTCACCTAGACAATTAATTTAGCTGGACTAAGAATGTGAATTTATGACTTTGGTAATCAAGCTTAAGAAGTAACAGCAGTGGGGAGGCAAGTTCTCATCCCTTTTCCTGGGCATGCTCAACCAACTGGAGACAAGAGCATTTCTGATATTAACCACTCTGCTCTTGCTAAGTACTTAACAGATTTTTGTCTTAAATTAATTTTCCAATATGACTACACAACATGTACTCTCTATGTTTGAGAAAATGGCTTTAGGGTGTATCACAAAACCTAACAATCATATGCAATATATTTTAAATAAATAAAAAAGGAACATAATTAAACCCTATAGCATGC
This sequence comes from Cyanoderma ruficeps, assembly GCA_008694505.1. Classification (NCBI taxonomy): domain Eukaryota; kingdom Metazoa; phylum Chordata; class Aves; order Passeriformes; family Timaliidae; genus Cyanoderma; species Cyanoderma ruficeps. The sequence continues at coordinate 1,013,234 of VZDJ01000511.1, forward strand.
TGTTAGTATTTTTAAACTTTGTAAGAAGAAGAGCCACTCACATCCAGAATCATTCCCCTAAATTTGACTTGGCTCATTATTTGACATCTCACTTGTAGTTTCTAAGCCTGCGTTTACAAGATACAAAACAAAATTATGAAAAAAATTATACTAAAAGGACAAGTGAAAATTCTTAGTTGACTACCAGGATAAACCATAAATCTTGATATAGGCCTGAATAAATATCTAAACCACAACTTCATATTCTGTTTTGACAGCATTACAACTGCAAATGACAGAAAAAAACCCAGAATAGATGGTGCTTTCAGCCACTATGTCTCCAGGTCTGAATTTGTTAGAACCAAAGAAAAAGCTTCCTATTGTCTTTACACCTCCATTATTTATCTTGAGAACCAACCTCAGCATTCAGAATCCCAGACATTTTTCAGCAAAACACTCTTAGATCTTCTAAACAACAAACATTATCATTTGCCTGATTTTCAGTCTTCTCCCACTCTTCTCTATATTCATCATACACAATGTCAGCCTGAATTCCCACAAAAAATTACTACAGCGTAAGAGGAAATCATCACAACCGTAGTTTCTTTCCATGCCATTTAATCAGCTGAACTGAATAATAAAGACAGATATTTCCAATTGTCATGGTAATAGTACATTCTGAAATAATGTGGACATGGGCATGGCACATCTCCACAATAATTTAAGTTATGCATATTATCTTATAGACCAAATCTTTTACCAATGGTAATTTTTTTAGCTTCTTGAGGATAAGAAAGGGATTATTGGTATAACAAAATAGCAACTTAGAGAACAGGCAGTTCAACTGGGTCAGCAAATAAAGCAAGACTTTCTTTTCAAGTAATTTAAGAAAGCCTAATGTTAGATTTGAAAGCTCTCTACATATTTTTACTTTTTTCAGGATCAAATTCAATGTTTTTAAAGAAAATATTTAGCATTTATCAAATTGGATAAACCCTTTGTTTTCTGTTAGGACTGTAAGTTCCTGTCTCAGGGAACAATAACAATTAAAAAAACCCCAGAAATGGGGTTCAATTTTTAATATTCTAGAATCGTGTACTTCAAAGAAAAACTTCTGCAAAGAGAGCACAACAAACTTTGCTCCCTGTCCCTAAATCTTAAAGGAAGATGTAGAGATAATCAGTTCTTGAACAGATTAAAGAAGAGAGACTATGTCCTATATATTTTGCCTGAAAATTTACAATCCCTACAGAAATGAAGAAATAAAACCTGGCTTCATTATCAGCTTTGGAGACAACCAATGCAGTAAAAGCTAGCACCATCTTTGACCTCAAGGAAGAATACTACTTCAATGAAACAGAAAGGATATTACGCAGTCAGCATCTGTTTCACATAAACGTTTGGGTGCTGAATATAAGAGCCTTAAGCAGCATAACTTCTGCTGTGTTTTAAATACTGGCTGTTAATAGGTTACTGTATGATGATATATGAAGATTTCTGTTACCTTAACCTAAAAAGACCTAAAAAGCAACAAAAAATTAAAAATATAGAGCTTCACTCTATAATAACATGTAACTACAGACAGTGTTAAGAAAAGATGCCTTCTTTCAAGTTTCCAAGATCAAATGTCCAGACAAGACCTTCACACTACAGTAAAGAGAAATTATATAACAATAGCATAATGACTGAAGGCAAAATCCAGGGCTGAAACAAAAAATAAAAACAGAAATCAGACAAAACATGGGCTTCTCTTCAACATCAGAAGCAGAAATTCCAAAATAAAATTTAACAGTGATGTCCTGGGGTGACACATGTAAAATGCTTTAGTTTATTTTCATATAGAAGCAAGAAAGAAACCATGCCTACTCCACAAAGCTCAGGTTTTATCCCCATCAAACAGAAACACATTTCTCAGCTAAAAGGTTAAATGCTGACTAGAGAATCACAGAATGATTTAGGTTGGAAAAGACCTCTAGGATCATCAAGTACAACCTTTGACCTATCACCACCTTGTAAACTAGATCATGGAACTAAGTGCCATGTCCAGTTGTTTCTTGAACACCTCTAGGGATGGTGGCTCCCTCGGCAGTCATTCCAATGTTTAACAACTGTTTTCATGAAGAAATTCTTCCTGATGTCCAGCCTGAACCTCCACTGGTGCAGCTTGAGGCCATGTCCTCTCCTCGTGTCACTGGCTGACAGGAAGAAGAGGCTGACCCCCTTCCCAGCCACAACCTCCTTTCAGGCAGTTGTAGAGAGTGATAAGGCCTCCCCTGAGCCTCCTTTTCTCCAGACTAAATGTCCCCTCAGCTGAGGACTTTCCTCAGCTGTTCCTCACAGGACTGGTGCTCCACACCCTTCCCCAGCTCCATTCCCCTTCTCTGGACTCACTCCAGCACCTCAGTGTCTTTCTTGCACTGAGGGCCCAGAACTGGACACAGCACTCGAGGTGTGGCCTCACCAGTGCCCAGCACAGGGGGACAATCCCTGCCCTGGCCCTGCTGCCCACACCATTGCTGATCCAGGCCAGGATGCCATTGGCCTTCTTGGCCTCCTGGGCACACCCTGGCTCATGTTCAGCTGCTGTCACCAGCACCCCCAGATCCTTTCCAGCCACTCTGTCTCAGCCTGTGGCCCTGCCTGGGGCTGTTGTGACCCAAAGGCAGGACCTGGCACTGGGCCTTGTTGAACTTCACAGCACTGGCCTCAGTCCATGATTCGGCCTGTGCAGATCCCTCTGCAGAGCCTTCCTGCCCTCCAGCAGACCAACATTGCCACCCAAATTGGGGTTACCTGCAAACTGAGAATGCACTTGATCCCCTTGTCCAGACCATCAATAAAGATATTAAACAAAACTGGGACCCATAATAAACCCTGGGGAACACCACTAGTAACCACCAACTTTTGGAAGAAAAACAAACTTTTGGAAGCTTGCTTTTGCTCTCTTATCTAGACAATGAAAAGGTAACAGAACTAGCATTTTTCTGCAATATTCCATATAATAAATCAGATTACATAATTTTTAAATACAGACATGCAAACACCCATAGTCAAAAAAAACCCCAAAAAAAACAAAGTAAAAGCTGCAGTAAAAATTCTGACAATCCTTCTGTTTTTGAGAAGAGATAAATGGATAAAAACAACAAATCACACATTCTGGATTACTCCTCATCATGAGCCAAAACTCTCCACTAAGATAAGCTTTCTCAAAACACACATACCTACCTGCATAAAAGTTGTATGATCAGAAAAGATTAAAGGACTTTAACAAGGATCTACTATAGAATACACAGATTCAATTCTTGATTAAAAATCTTATTTACCTACATGAATTATATATTTTATATACCTTAGGTAGCAGAACATATAAACTAGACTACAAATGATTCACCCTACTTTTAAAAAATCTAAAAAGTGACTTTATGACTAAGTGCACATAATGTAAATAACACACTCAAGCAGTATCTACACTATCTCTGGGGAGTGGTCCCTTTATGAAAGGAAACTTACTGGGTTGTTTTATTTTACAGAATACATGCTCAAACAGAAACATGTATGTTTAAATCCATGGACCACTAGTAGTAAAGAGGAAATGTTATGCCTTCCACATGTGCTTATCTCAAAGCCTCATTGAAACAAGTCCAGGTAAGACATCTACCATGCAAAGAGATGTCCTGAAACTTTCCTCAAGAACCAAGTCAAATTCTACCCCAGGTCATTTAAGAGAGGTTGTAAGCTTGCTGAAAAATCTAATAAATATTTTCAATATTAAGTCTAGTATATTTACATAAATGTAATAAGAAGATATACAGAAATACAATACAATATAGATTTACAGAAATTCTAGAATATGAAGATCTAAGTGGGTTTTAAATTAAAAAAACATTAGACTCCATAAGAACTCTCATCAGGAGAGTGTTTTCTTCCTTGTAACAAATAACCTCACTTGAGACTCAGAGTCAGAACTGGGAGCCAAATAGGTTGCCTGTACACAGAAAATTTAAAAAAAAATCCTACAACCATAAAACAACCATTGCTCCAAAATCTAATAAATCCAACAAGAGAACAGTTCTCAAAGAATATAACTCATTATAAGTTGGCTGCCTTTGCAACACTTCCAGTGGTGCAGTAAATATATTGGTTTTGACAAATGTTCACATAGTTACCTGAGCCAGTTCTCATAAGTGAAAGTTTATACATACAGTAAACACAAGGAACATACACTTCCTTGAACTGCCACATGAGCCATACTAAAATTACAGTCCAGTTTGTATTTCTGTATAACTTAAGCACTGTAATCCAAGAAATTACATTAAGGAGGTACACCACACACCTTCCACGCCTCCTGCTTTATACCCTTTGTTTTTTGAGGTCAGGATTTGTACAACTTTTCTCAACTTTACGTACTGAGATTTTTAACTCCAGCTGTGCTGATCTATCATTTTAAAATTTAAAATAACTACCAATTTAAAACAACTGACAGTTATTATGAGATTTAAACACTGCATGTTTTATAAACAATGAATAAATGCCATACCTCCAAGTTCTTTTACGTTCAAAATTGCATTCTGGAATGGCACTGCTTTTATACTAAAACCTAAGAAGAGAAATAAAGAGCATTAGTAAGCTATTTGTTAAAGGGGCCATTTGGAATCAATTGCATATAGTCAGAAAAAAACCAACTTTTTCCATCAGAAACCAGCATTTTGCCTGAGAAATTCTGTTTTAGTGTGTGGATGGGAAGGGGGTAAGAGGTGGAGGAGTGCCATGGAGTGGGACAAGAATAAATCAGGATAAGCAATGCAATTTTCCATTATAAGTACCTTGCACACAACATTTAGCACAAAACTTCTATCCAGACCATCTACCACAATATACTTCTGTAAAATAATCTTGTATTGCATCTGGAGCTAAAGTGGGTAATTCAGACTACCAGTAATATGAGTTGATCATTCTGCAAATTTTAGGAGACATTGAAGACAACGTGCAATTCAAACCACTGTATTCTTCCATTTAAATTTCATAGGTTTTGATTGCACTTGGATTATTAACCCTTCCTATAAATGTTATTAACTGAAAGATCCTTTTACAGACCTCAGTTGGATATATTAAAATATATTAAACTGTTTTCTCCCTGGTTAGACCAGTAAGATGTCACAGTCCTCCTCCTATGGCCAGTGCTAGATGCAATAGAGGAAAGTATAAGAAAATCTGTAGGGAATAATTATGAAATATTTTGGAGATTGTTGCCTTAAAAGAAATCCTAAATTATTCCAAAAAGAAAGCAAAAAATGGTACGTACCTGAGTGGCAATGATGAAAAAAGCAGTAATATACGTTACAGTTTGAAAGCTAAGTGGAGAAGTTGTCACATTGTACTCTTGGATTCTCCACAATATTGTCTGATATACCACATTTAAGAAGATTAATTATAAGCTGAATACCTTAGATGTGCATCATTTTGGTTTGCCTGCCTAGTATTCTCCAGAGTTGTTTTTCATTCCTCAAGTTGCCTAATTACATAATGGTATTTTATTGCATCTCTCCAGAAAAACTAAATCAATTGAAATTTTAATTAATGGTATTTTCATTACTTCCTCTGATAGTTCTATATTTCCATTTATACTGCTGCTACTGTTTCTTTCAGGGTCTAAAGTGTTAAAGTATAATTTGTTCTAATCCCAGAGATAAAGCTCAAGTGAGAGATAAAAAAATATATAAAAAGGCTGATTACCTACAATTTTCTTCTAACTTTTTGAGTAAGTAACCTTCTCACAACCAACTGTCAGATCTCTCTAATATTGCCAGTAGCATCACTATGGAGGCCATAGGTTAATTATTCACAGGCTAATAAAAACACTGTTTTCTTGTGCCTGTTTTGCATTTTACTTACAGTTGTATTAAATAATGTCATGTTCTTGTAAATTAAGGAAACAAACACTGAAAACCAGTTAAGGTTGCTAAGACACAATCATGAAATCCAAGCCTGTGAACCACAGCTACAGTACAAAGCCATGTAACTGTAAACACAAGGTACTTGCACAACACTTAGTATCGGTTCCATCAGCAAATCAACCATAATAATTGCTGCAGCCACTGAACCAGATTTCTTCAACCTCCATGACCTAATCTGCCCTCTTTCTATCCAAGTATTCCCTCTTCTTACTTCACGTTTGTTTCTGGTTTTTCTGGTGCTGTCTCGTTCTTTGTTTGCTCTTTTGTTGGCAGCTTGGTTTTGTTTTGGGTTTTTTTTCAATCAAAATATGCTTTTCAGTATTAGGCATCCTGGTTCACCATTATCAGGATGCCTATTCAAATTTTTTGGACTTAAAATACATAAAAAACAGTACAGTACAACCAGATAAGTTGTCTTCTCAGTACCACTGCAACTTTCTGTAAATTGATTCTTTGATCACAGTCTGCCCTTACTACATAAACAAGCCTGTTGGTCATCTAAAAAGCTGGGATTATCATCAAAAAATATATTTCCATTATATTTATTCTTGTGGTGGCTAGCATATACCACAAGGCAGTGAGGACAAAGTACGTACAGAAATAAATCCCAATTTAAATTTCAGAGCATCACTGTCCTTTTCTATTTTACAGACGTTCTCCTCTTTTCTCTCCAATATATAGTGAGATGGTCTAAAAATCAAAAGTAAAATGAGAAGAAAGAAACATTTTAATGTGTGTCTACAGTACAGTGCTACTGTATGTTATGGTTCTGCTTCATTAGACCACACTGTTCAGACTTTTTAACATATTCCAAATTGTAGGTATTCATGGATATTCCGCAATGGATCAACAAATACTGAAAGAAAGTAGTGGCAGCTCCAAAGTGACCCATTAGGTACTTTCAAGAGCACCATAAGTGCGCTGAAGTTCTCTACAGCCTTTGCTATGTGTTTCAGGAGTCCTCTTTGGGCAATATTCCAGCACATCGTGGAATAAAGGCACATCCTACCTGTGGTAGACACAATATTCTCCGGGCTTTCACTGCAGAGCTGAGACAGAAGACTCGTCTTGCCAGAACCAGAGAGGCCTATGCAAACCAAGTCATACTCAGGTCGTGGTGGTGGTGGTCCCTTGCAGCAAAGTGCTCTAAAACACTGCCAGGATAGGGTAAAACAAAAGGAAAAGGAAAAGGAAAAGGTTACTTTTCTTTTTTGGCAAATGTTTATTCATTTAACCCTCTAAGAAGGAAGTTTATAAACTTAAAGGCATTAGAGAGAAGCAAATTATTATTTCAACTTATTGTTTTGATTAAGTCAACAATTAATAGGCTAAGACCTCCTCAATTAAAATCTAGAACAACTTTATAAGAAAGCAAATATACATGTTAACTTTTCACCTAAACTTCAAAAAGCTGGTGTGAGGAATATGACATCCATTTCTTAAGTAGCACAAACTGCTCACACCACGAGACAGGCACGTGCCCTACTCAGCTCTGCAGCTGATTATGCATGAGTTTCCCTCCTGTGCCAATTTCATGCAATACGTAGTATGAATATCAGAGCCAATCCTGAGCAGCTGCTGACCAGGCTCTACCTGTTGTCAGAGAAAAGAATCAGAGACCTTTGCACCACTAATGTCCTTTCTGGGCTTGCTCTGTCATGCGTTTTAGCTCAGAACAACAGCTGTTAAAGGGTACAGCTTGTAAATAAATAAATAAACAAACAAACAAATAAATTTTGCTGGACATAGATCTAGTAAAAAAGAGATAGATCTCTCACTTTCCCCAGAGAAGTATAAATTAATCACTATGTAAACAAATAAAAATAAATTACACAAAGCCCACTTCACATTTCTGCCCATTTCTCTTAAACGGTTTTGCAGAAGTAGGCCAAGTTTATCTAAAAGGTTCCTTAGGCCCTCATTAAGTTCTTCAGTTATTTATTTATATGTGATTTTTATGTAAAAAATCTAAAAGCATACAGTTCCAGGAAAGCTAGGAAGTTTATATTTTATGTATAGAGCACAACCATCCACTAATTTCCAAGGTAGGTTTCCACCACCCCAATATATATAAATAACTTTTTCCCCAATATCTGCCACCTTTATATCAAAGGACAACATGTGCTCTAACAGGGAAGCGAAAAACATGTCTGTACAATCAGCCCTTTCTCACACACTGTTTTTACATAGCCCCAGCTCTTTATTTCCATCTTAACCACAAGTCTGAACTGCACTGATTGCAGGAAAAGAAATACAGTCTTTACAACCTTAACCTAGTTTGTCTTGACAACTGCCCAGGTTTTCTCACTGAGGGAATACTGGAGGAGCAGAGAAACTCAACTGATGTCAGTAAGGCTCTAATGCAAACAGTGGGGTCTGACCCTGCGAGCAAGTCGTCCAGTGAGAATGTGATTATAAAAGGACGGCTCACTCAACGCTGAACTTTAATTGGATTCTTTCAGTATAGATGGTAAGCTATTACACATGCTGCCAAAACAGTTTTCATTGCTTTGACGAAGCAAAAGATAAATTCACTGAAAGCTACAAAACTACTTCAGCACTTTTTAGAAGAGTGAAAAGAAACATTTTAGAAGTGAGAATATGTTCAGTAATATTTAAGCTGAATAAAGGCAGCAGATTTTAAAAATAATAGCTTTGCCTCTATCAAGATTTGATTCAAACAGTATTTTCTTTAAGAAGGCTTGCCCTTGAATGTGTTCATACCTTAAAGTAATAAATTTGCCCTCTGGCTTTATTTACTGATGTTTTATTTATTTACTGGTTTATACTTACCTCACAAGTTCGACAAAGCCACAGCAAACATTCTACTGTGGTACTTAAGTGAGAATGGCCAACTGAGTTCACTGAACAAGATGAACTCCTTTAAACAGAGCTTCCACTTAATGGATATCAAGCTGAAAGCCACATAAAATACTTAAGAGCTTGCCAGAGCCCCCGAGGCTGTGTGTCAGACCTTCCACAGGTAGTCTTTAAAAGGATTTATTTGTCCCTGTCATCATGGCATTTTTGCAGAACCTCTTGATGTCACATTGAAAAACATAAAGGAATAGGTAAGTTGATGGAATCCTGTGCTCCTGTGTCCAGGCACTGTGCTGGTTCTTACGCAACCAGACAGGACTCTCAAGCCCTGACAATATCTAATAACATATAATTCTGTGAAAGATCATTTCTGCTCTTTGCAGAACATGTATGTAGGCTCTATGGGTGACAGGCAGGTTTTGTGAGTCTCAGAATCTCTCTACTGCAAAAAACTAACTTAGTCTGGAGAATCTTTATATGCTGCGGATGAAACGCATGATCAAAAATCAAGGTCAGATTGCATCTCCAAAGTAGCACATGTAGACTCCCCATCCTCTCACTTACCCTTCACTATTAAGCACAGTTAGGCATGAAAATTTCAGACAGACCCCTAGAAGACAGGAACACAGCTCCCTCCAGACCACTCTTGTATTTTATTTGGTATGATTCCCCTATCTTTGTTATATTAATGACTTTGTCCTTCTGCTAGGCTAATTTCCTTCAGTAAATTGGTTTAGTTGTAATGAAAACATTTTTTTAATACTCTAGCTTCAAAAAGCTGCTGAAACCTAAGCTATTGTGTATAGCACTTAGCAGCAGCTGAGACGAGAAAATTTAGAGCACATTGAAGGGAATGCTTGCAATAACAGATTAAGAATTTATAAACTTGTTTTGCAACCCTCCTTACTCAAGCTCAATGAACATCTTTCCCATTGGAAATATCACTACACAAACACTCTGATCACTCCCTTCCTGTTCTCTCAGCAGTCTGAAGTTACCTGCTCCCTAACAAAGTTAGGGTCGTTTAAGCATCCATTATAGAGACTAAACCTTTATTGTCACAACTGTGGCAGCTGCATCTAGTAGCTACACAGTACCTGTGGGGAGTAGAAAATTCAGAAGTCACAGACCATGCAAATAAAATTGCATCTTATATTCTGCATTTTATTATAGCTAGGAAATGCATCCTGAAATATTTTATAACCATGGTCTAGAGCTACACATTATTTAAGATGTCATCACATATTACAGTGCACTCTGAAAACCACAAAACTGCAAGAAATGTGTACCAGTAACTAAAGAAGTCATTCCAGAATTCCAAAACACAAATATATCAAAAACATTGAGAGAGTTACTCAATTCACAACTAGTGGTCAGTTCTTTCCCAAACCAGCATACTTTCCACTCCATTTAGTCAACCCAAAAGGCATAAAAGAAGCTTGAATTAACTTGCCAGATATAGACCTGGTCATCTCCTCCACTGATTCCCAAACCTGATTTGCTGAATGGGCAATAAAATCCTGCCTCTTAGGTATTACGAAACAAACTCTAAATCCAAACAGTGCCTCTTAGAGGAAGCGTCAGAGTGGACAGAAAAGAAAACATTGCACTGCTGCAAATACAGGGTGAAGCAGAGCTAGTTGGCACAGTGACTGAAAAGTTGTTTGGGATATGGTCATGTATTCAGACCCCACTGCTGGCAACAAAAATGAGCCTTCTCATCCTACCAGGGTAAGACCTCACTTAGTATAAAGGAAATGACATGTCAAATTGTCAGCTTTCACAATTTTTGAGAATATCACACTCAAAGCTATAGCCACCAGATGGGGAAAATAGGCATGCCTCTAAAGAGAGGGAGGCAGAGAGAGTCAGGAATTCATTTTTTAATGAACAAACATATTTTTTAAATACTGAAAATAAAACAAGAAGGTACCTTTGAAAATGTATGCAACCAATCAGTTTTTGAAAAAAAGGATGAATTTATCCAGGAAACTGGGAGTAATAGGTACTGCAGTCCACAGAAATCTTTGTGATATTCAGCAGCACTGTTACTTTCATTTTACTTGTTCGTGTGCATGAATGCCACATGTACATGTATAATCATTTTGTAAGAGTAAAGGGAAGAAGCTAGCTATTTATACTACTCTTTACAGATTTCTAACCCAAGCAGATGATTCTGGGTTTTAGGCAGGTCAGTATTTATGCTGAGAATCCTAGACAGTGTCCCTTTAAAGCCCTATGGAGATTTCTTCTGGGGAAAGCATATCGTGTTTATAGTAGGGATGGCCAAACACTTTGGATATATGTGTCACTCGGAGATCACAGACTGAAGCTCTGGGCAGCAAATGTCCCTGAATTAGTACTCTCTACAACACATTAAACTGCCTCCAGCTGTTGAGTCTGTCTTTGCCTACTCATTGTACTTCTCGTTTCACTCTCCTTTTTGGGGTGAAATACTCCATTATTTCTGCTTTGTTCTGGACCCATCTCCTGTCTGTTTCTTTTGTTGCCACTATTTAATAGGGACAAACAGAAGCAAGGGATTTCATGCTTAGTTGGTTAAACACACACACTCTCATGGAAAAATACCCTAAGTTAGTGCAGCACTAATGCTAACAAACCAAGCATTCAGAACTCTTGAAATACAGAACGAAGGTTGAAAGCTCAATCCTAACTCTGCTCCCTTCCCCCCTCTTGGTGATATTTATGGATATGGTCTCCTTTTACAATTTATTTTTCATTTAAGGTATCTTTGAACAAACAGACTTCTAGTACTTCCACACACTTATATCCAGAGGACTGATTAATCATCTAAAGCTGTTAATAAAACTCAAGGGGTTTAGTAAAAAAAATTAAAATTTGCACATAGTGGGTTCCATAGCTCTGATGTTCTCTGAGATCACACATGCACAAAGAAACATCAAACCTTGAAGAGATAATGTGAAGGGGGGACACAACAACACAAGACAGACAATTATCCAATGTATAATATTGTTAACAATGGGAAACAACTGGGAACAGCAGTCGAATAATTGAATGCAAGTAATAAAACACACAAGCCACCAGAATGAAGTTATACACTGTACGGGGGTGGGGGGTGAAGTATATACAAATAAACTAAATTTTAACTGTATGAACACCTTCACTTTCCATTGGCACAAAAAAATTCCATGCATTTCACAGTGTGTGGCTATCAAAAGAGAGGAATGTAGATGCATGTAGCCACTGCCAACCTGAGTGATGTTCAGCACAGATAAAAATCCCAGCGTCATGACTCAACATCTTCTCTGACTGTCCCCAACCTCATTAAGCAGTGACCACTATACTCAAGATCCTCCACCCCAATACAGGGTAACGATCCAAAATCCAGGGAAGGCTCAAGGTCTCCTAATTTCTACACCACTCCTCACACAGGATAAAGCAATCTTCTAGTTAAACCTGGCTAAGGAGTGGCCAGCCCACAGATTGAACCAAAAGCAGTCCTTCTCCACACGCATCTACTCCTCTCCAACTTTGTATCAGCCTGTGCGGCAGAAAAGCCAAGTATAGGCATTTAAGAATAGATAACATGAAAAAAGGACAGAAGAAAACAATTTCTGATAGAAAGTGAGGCAGTTTTAAAGAGCAAACAGCCCTGGTGATATCCTAACTCACAGAAATCAGAAAGAGAATGGTTTGGGTTGAAAGGGATCATAAAGATCATCTAGGTTCAGCTACCTTGCCAGGGGCTGAGACACCTTCCACCAGACCAGGTTGCTCAAGGCTGCACCCAACACTTCCTAGGATGAAGCACCACAACTCTCTGGACAGGCTGCTTCAGAGTCTCACCACCCTCACAGTAAAGAATTTATTCCTAACACCTTATATAAAACTACCTTCTTTTAGTCCAAAACCATACCCCCTTGTCCTTTCAGTACATGCCCTTGTCAAAAGTCCCTCACCAGCTTTCTTGGATGCTCCTTTCAGGTGCTGGAAGGTGCTATAAGATCTCTTGAAGCATTTTCTTCTCCAGCCTGAGTGAGCCCAGCTGTCCCAGCATGTCTTCATAGGAGAGGTGCTCAGGCCTCCTCTGAACTTGCTCCAACAGCTCCATGTCCTTCCTGTGCTGGGGACCCCAGAGCTGGATGCAGCACTCCAGGTGGGGTCTCACCAGAGCAGAGAAGAAGGGCACAATCCCCTCCCTGGCCCTGCCGGCCACATTCCTTTGGATGCAGCCCAGGACACTGGGCAGTGAGTGCTCATGGCTGGGTCACGTCCAGCCTCTCATCCACCAGCCCCACCAAGTTCTTCTCAGCAGGGCTGCTCACAATCTATTCTCTGCTCACAACCTATTCTCTGCCCAGCCTGAGGTGACTGGGATTGTCTTGCCCCAGGTGCAAAACCTTACACTTGACCTTGTTGAACTTCATGCGGTTCACACAGATCCTCCTCTATTACAGTAGACAAAGCAGCAACATATAGTCTAGAGCAGGAATCTCAAATTCTGCCTTCTGACCATCATTGAAGAAATACATCTGGATTCCTTGGTTGAAATTATTTATCATCTCCTATCAAAAGCTTCTTGGTATTTCAGAAGAGACAGATTCTAGTACCTCAAAAGAAGCAATAGCCTTAAAAAAATTTTCAACCTCCCTTGTGGTCTCAGACAAACAAAATGTAAGACACAGGCTCAAGTACTAAAACCAGACAAATGACACAGACACATTCATGTTTTAACATACTTGATAACTCTGCTATCAACAGAGAAGGCTTAGAGGAAATACAGTTGAGAAGAAAGAACTGGATTACTTCTGACAAGCCAGATACAACACTGCCGTTCAGAGCCTATAATTTCAAAGGACTTCATGGTCATGATAATACAATTACAGTGGGTCAAATTGCAGGAGATAATTTGTTTTATCTGATATCAGATGAACTGCTCTTAGATGAAGGCTTGACCCAAAGTTCAGGAATCATAAAAATTCAGTAAATGCAGTCAAAGACATAACTTCCCGGGAAGAAGCTGTAAGGCAACAGGAGTCCTTTTCCTACCATCAGCCAAAATAAACCACAAACCTCACATCCAAAATGGAAAATGAGCTTCTCTGACCTTAATCTCCTACACACTCCCTATAAAATCAAAACCAAATTACGATTCTCCCTTACATTCACACTAGAAGAAAGAATGAAGTAATAAATATCAAGTTCTAGATGTACTCAGATATTCAGTGAAGTAGTATGATTTAAAAGGCTACATAAAATTACATGGCAGACAGCTATGACAAATCAAAGCTGAGTCAGCAAACAGTTACAACCACATGCACAGGTGGTACTCTGAACAGGAGACAATCACGGGCTTCACTGCAGTGTCAAATCAAGCTCCAAGAGGACTTTTGGACACTTCTAAGTTCCATCAAGTGTAGAATTATTGCTCAAGTTGTTTCCTCTCTGACAGTTTGTTTTCCACTTGTTTTATTGCACAAGAGTAACTCATTCAATCCACCAGTCCATTCACATTTAACAGCAAGAGACAAAGGCAACAGAAAAGATGAATGAAAGCCTTTGCAAACAGTTTGTTTCACAACTTAAGGAAACACAACCATGCTAAAAAAGCCTGAAGAATTATCAAAAATACCAGCAAAAAAGGCAGTAGCAGCACCACCAAAATGTGTAAAAGTTAAGGATGTGACACCTCCTGTCATTTTTAATTTCTGGTAAGGATTAAAGATGAAAACTTTTTTTTTTTTAATACACCCCCTCAAAAAACCCACACAAATAACAGCAACTAAAAATAAACCATACCTTTGAGCTTTCAGGCTTGCTAAAAGGCATCTCTCTACAGTTTCTGAGTCAAACTATTAAAAGCTTTTCCATGATTTATCTGTGCTATGAGGTGGGTTACCAAACAATTTTTTTCAGCATAGAATGAATAATTCTGTTCTGTTCACATGGGATCTCAAAAGCAGAAAGAAGCATATAGACCACTTGGTGTTCTGTGATTTTTTTTCTGAGCTGACTACACAACTACGTGCCACCTACATTCAACAGCAGGTTTTGTTTCTTTTTTCTCTTCAAAAACTATTTACAGGTACACAAGACCTTGGACATTCATATTTGACATACATGGCACACATAGGAGTACTTTCGGTAACAATATCAAAAAGAGGATTTATTGAAAGAGTAGAGTGACATCTTCAAGCCCCATGCCAGAATGGCTCAGGGAAAACAGTCAGAAAAATGCATTTGGTGCAAAGAGAAATCTAGCTGTTCCCTAAATGGAGACTTGCATTGTACTCCATGCATTTAAAAAGTGAAGAACAAGAAAAGCTACTGCTGCTGTCCTACACTTAAAATTTGCAGGCAAATTCAAAGTACACTAGAAGAGTAAGACCCATCATGCCCAGTGAAGTGAAACTTCTGAAATTTACAAAAGGATCCATATAACAAAATGGTCTCCAAAAAAATCAGTTAAAATAAACACAAATTCATTTGAAACATAGTTGAAAAAAGCATGGGAATAGCCAAGTGCAAACAAGAGAAGTGTGTCCTCATGCACTAACAGCCAGAAGATCTCAAGGGGGATTCAGGTGATACCAGTGTAAATCCATGAAGAAAGTAACAAGATCTGAATTCTTCCATCCATTGTATCAGCAACATCACAGTAACAGGCAAACTCCAGTGTATTTTTCCCAACCAGTTCCATACAAAGCTTTCAGAGTTGTTCACAACCATAATCATAAATAAAAGAAAATAATTCCCAGGGTGAGTGTGTTTCTCTTGGGTATCAAAAAGCAAAGTAATCTAGAGAAACTCTTAGAATTTTGAGGGAAGAAGAAGAAATAACTAATGTTTACTTGAGGCAAAGTTTCCTCTGAGATTAAGCCCAAAGATATGTCATGTTCCTTCTTATGAAAGATTTCAAAACTAACACTTGACATCAAATCTGAAAGAAAAGAGGAGAAATCTCTGAGGACAGCAGTCCAGACTGTTTTCTATAAAGTCTGGTCTTACTGAACAAGTTCACAGCTGAGATTGAATAGTAAGTACAATGAGATTGTGAGTATCAAAGAAAAAAAAAAAAAAAAAACCCGTGCAAAAAAACCCCAAACTAAACCAACCAAACAAACAAAACCCCCAGCAACAAATCACATACACACAAACAAAGAAACAAGGAAACAAACAAACAAACAAAAAACAGAGAGAAGAAAAAGACCCATTGACATTTGAGGTGCAGGGGGAAGCTACAAACAGGAGAGTTTCAGTCAATTTGCAAAATACCATAAAAGCAAAATTAAACACAATCATGATAGTGTGACAATACATTAAGAAGTAAAGTACCGTTTCAAGTATGACTTTTAAACCTGCCCAGAAATCTGTGCTGCTCTCTGCTCAAGCAGTACACTGAGCACACCATGGCAAATTTAGGCATTACCAAACCAAGAAGTGAACACAACAACAAATGTTTGACTGCCCTAAAATTATCAGGAGATAAAGAAAGAAGATATGAGTAGAAACTGATGCAACAAAAGTTACTAAAATAGAAACAGTCAGTAGAAACCTATGCAACAAAAGTTACTAAAATAGAAACAGGGTATGCACTTAACATCTAAACAGTATTACCAGTATACACAATCCAAGAAGAAGTAATCAGAGGATTTAGATAATAGAAGGAGGGGGACAGAACAAGGACAGCCTCATTTTTCAGACTGTGCAAGTCTTCTGGCCAAAGAATTCTTCTGCTTGGAACACTAAAGACAAGACTGCTTTTCAACACCAGGAAATGGAGTAAGAATTATACCAGTATTGGTGCAGTCACAAATCACATGGAGATCCAATAAGAGTATTACCAGTTCATGGCATTACCAGTCTCCAGTGTTGAATGAGAAACACTAGATAATTGAAGGTTATAAGTATCTCTTATCTTATATGGCCTTTTCCTCTTACTGTCCCAGTGCACTATATGTACAAAAAATGAGAATCTTCAAGAGAATACCTGTTTTGACCAAAAGACCCTAGGGAATATGAAACATGCAGTAACATATACGGGAACCTCTCTTCCCTCCCCCTTATAGAGCCTAACAGTTTTACTTGGCTAGCACAGCACATTACTACCATGGGAGGAAATAGACCAACCCACACAAAAACATTAATCCAAAATATACAATTAGAGGAAGGCATATGAGTTGCAAGTACCATTAAAAATGCAGAACAGGTTTAGCCTCAACCAAACTCTTAATGAGTTAGGTTTGAGAAACTTCAGCCATTGAAAACATCTCATGCTCCAACACAGGCATTTCACATTTCTCTTGTCTCCAGTTGCAAGTTTGGAATTTTTTTTCTGCCTACATATCTACCATGGAGTTTCTCAGCTGACACCCTGCCAATGAAGACTCCATTGGCTATTTTGTTCACTTAGAACTGCAAAATCAGAACTGAAATTTATTATTCCTGAGTATGAATAAATCAAGGACTACATAGCTTTTAAACGATCTTAAAGACAATGCCAAGAGATGCCCTACTTCTACTGTCTGGAAGTTTGGGGAACACAACTCACTTTGAGATGGGGATTTTCAGCTGATAGGGAAGGGAACAGATTCCACAGAGAAATGTGTCCAACTAAAGACAATGGTTGTTTTCGTGAGTTCACACTGTTAAATAAAACTAAACAAAACCAGATTAAAAAAAAAATAAACACAAAAATCTACACACCAACCACACAAACAGGATTTTTTTTTTAGTAAGTATTGACCACTGTCTATTCATCTTCCAGAGTTAGATAGGAAAAAAAAACCCAAATAAATGGTAAAGAGTATTCTATAGACAAAATCTGAACACACAGATTACGTTGCTTTTAAAAAGCCACAGCTGAATTTTAGCGTTTTTTAGGTGAAAATGGAAGCTGGCAAGAACCAGCTTTATTTCTTTGTGAAAACACCCATTATTTTTTTGCTTACAAAACAGCCTGCCATACAGCTATGCAGACTCACGAGCATGTCAGTGTGCCTGCTCTGTGGTGCTGACAGCCCAAACCAAGAAATTTCTCGTGGTGAAACAACCATCACTTTTTATCAATTAAGAGGCATGAAACACTTCAATCCACAAGAGTGTATCACTATTCCAGATTTTTTTTTCTTAGTCTCAGAACTGCTGAAAGCCTTTTATGGGGAATTTAATTTTTCTCCTTTGAGTAGGTGCAGCCTCCAGTCAGCTCTAGGAAACCAGCACTCTTAAAAGGAGTAAAAGCCCTCTGCCTGAACCCTTCCTGTGAAATCTGTTTCCCAATGATACTGCTTTCCTTGAAAGTGTGATGAGTGTCTTGGTCTTCTTTCAGATAATTATTATGCAACAGTTCCATAAAATTTTTTGTCATTTAAAAAAGCAACAGATTGTTGCTTAAGAGTACACCTGATGTTGATGAATACAAGCAAAAATCCAAGCAGAAATACACTTAACATGTTCAGATAGCACAGCTCTGGGATGCTTAGTTCCTCAGCTGATTTAATACTTAGCTGTGGAAGATTTAATACATGTTCTAAGGAGGCTGCAGACACTTCAGTAAAAACTGACTCACTGCTTCTTACAGGAACAGGAACTTTTTTTCTTACAAGAAAAAATTTTATCTTTTATTCTAAATCAGCATAAATCTTGCCAAGCCGGGAAACTCCTTTTTGCTGGCATGAGAGAAAAAATCACTGAGGACCAAGGAGAACTACCATAATGATGAGAGTCTATCAGAGAAACATAAACAATCTGTAGCTGGTAGCATAATTCAGAGTGAGACAATGAATAAAAACAGGCTTAAGAAATGGAAGACAGTTGTCCTTTGGAGACTAAGACATACAATTAGTTGTAAAAGCAGTACAACGGCTTTAACTCAACTTTTTGTTTTAAGTATCTCCACTTTCCTAAAGACTGGCAGATTACTAAAGAACCTTAATAAAGAACTGGAAGCTGTGATTTCGTAATATAAAAGTATAATAAACTTTAACAGTGACACCTCAGCAACTGCCAATTACCTACATATCATCAAATCAGTATTTTTGAAACACAGGAAACATATAGATTGTGAGAGAAGATGCACACAGTTCTATTCATGCCACAGAGATTTCTCACTGAAATAGATGCTTTCACAGCTCACAAGTAATTCTTCAAAGCAATTTATTGGTACAATGAAAAGATACAACAAGGCATGGGATATATCATACCATTTTATACAAGGACTAAGAAGTGCAGCACACTTTGATTATGTTATTGGGGAATAAAATTACAAAGTGTAGGATTTCAGGAGAAACTAACTGCTGTAAAATGTGTCAAAAATCACAGTAACTGAAAAAGCACTGGAAGAATTTTACTTTCCTAAGTATTAATAATATAGTCCTCTTTATTTGAAGAAACATGTAATTGATCAGGTTTCCTCATCCTTGCAAGAAATTCTTAAGATTATGCTGTCAAGATTATTGCCAGAAAAGCATACAATCAAAATTATATCTTAAAGAGATCAATGCTTAATCAGGAAGAAAAGGAAATCTATAAAGCAGCGAAAGAGATGTCAGACCTTCGTTTCCTACTGCACTGCACACAATCCTTATCTGATACCTGGAGGTGGAACCATCATGCACACAGAACTCTTATGTGAGAGGTTTGCAGAACAGAGGGAAGAACAACTGATGTACTTCTATATTAGAAACTCTACCTCTGTAGACCAGTAGGAAGGAAAACTCTGCCCAAAAATCCCACAGCCCAACAGAGTAAGAGCTGGTAGTGGGGCATCAGCTCTACATACCACCTTGGACAACCCAGCTGGGACTGGTATAGTTGAGCAGGAAGTACCAGGAAACTTCAGGATAGATATTAAACCAAAGGAATTAAAAGAGGAGTTCCTCCAAGACTGCAGTCACTTCCAGTTCTGAAGTCCATGAGCAGAAAGATCAGATTTTGAAGTATTTACTGCAAAAGAATGTTTTTTGCTCATTTTTATGCAAGCATTTTATAAAACCTATAAAAATGAGAAAAAAATGCTACTTGCATTCCCTGACATGCCAAAACTTCTGATGCCCAAAGGATGGCACGAGCCCCTAGATCTTCTGCAACAGAGAGGAGGCAAATTGTGTCAGGTCACTATCTTTAACTGATGCATACCAATAAAATCAAATTCAAAAAATCTGGAGCAACATATTAAAAAAAGCATAATACTGACCATTCCTCAAGACTCACCAGTTAGGCAGAATGATGAAGCAGAAGTTCTCCTGTCACTATTAACCATACTGATCAAATCTGAAAATTTGCTAACAGCTACTGGTTTTCCTATTGAATTTTTTAAGTTCCTTACCACAGGAAACTAAAATATCTCAGACCTTTTTTAAAGCATTAAGTGCTCTCTCTCCAAACTCATAAATAATTTCACGAAAAAAAAATCTACGCCTAAGGTTCAAAATTAGGTAAATCATGAGAAATTCTAGTGAAAATATGCTTTCTTGAGTCATTTTCGTAAAAAAACCTCCCAAAGGTCAACTGTGATTTCCAAAACTAAAGCACCTTTGCCTAAATTTTCAAACTGACAATAGCAGTAAATTAGGTTATTTTTAAGTTCATTCTTAGAAACAGATTTTATTCAACCTATTTTTAAATCTACCTAACTTCAGCAAGTTGAAGCTAACGTAAAATTGAGAGAAAGAGCAGGAAAAAACCTACCAAAACTAGCAGGACGGGGGAAAAAACATATTGCTATTAATGTATTACTTCTAGTGAAATACCACTGAAGTTCAACATAATCCAAGCCACAGTGCAATGCATCTAAAACAGACAAGAGTCTAAGTTCCATACATTAGAAGAAAAGCAATACTTACATGGTTTTTTATAAAAATTTTGTTCAGAATTAGAATTTAGTTGTGGCACTGATTCAATCTATATGTACTTCAAAAGAAAATTGTCCTTCCATGTGGAAACATAGTGTAACGCAACAACAAAATGCAAATTTTACATGCTAGGTTTTTTTGTTGTTTTTTTTTTAAGGCATCGAAAAATATGAGAACATGATTGTGATGTCCATCAAGCAAAGGGAACTAGAGCAATTTAAATTAGTTTATTGTAAGAGGACACAACTGAGCTGAGAAGTCTCATATTTGACCTGTGTCCAGAAACAGGAATCAAAATGAACTATTAAGCTGTAGTCTAAACGTTTGAAGATTTTTTCAGCTGGGGACATTATACAGCCTTAAATGGTAAAAACAGTTATGTCCCATCCCAATAAAAATCCTTGGAAAAATAATCTTCTACAAATAAGATGAAGATAAAGTTCCAACAGACCACAAATTGATTTGGAAACCATCACATTAGAAAAGTCACACTGACAGCAATAAGCACACCATTCAACAATATGAAGCCAGGTAAATATTTTTGCACTAAGCATACATATGAAGTCCATTGTAAAAACATTAAAACCTACTTGGACTTCCAGGCCCACTAAAGTATTTTAATGTCAAATGTATCGTGATTCTTCTTCCTGCTGTCTCCTGCTTTTCTCTTCTGCTAAACCTTACATTCCAGCCTAATAGCAATATATTTTCTCCTCCAATCAACCATACCATTCAGCGGTATTTCCTAGAAAAATTTTTCTTGTGTGTCAGACAAACACAGAAGAAAATCCTTCAGGGACAGCCTGATATACCACAGATGCCATTTGAAATAATACTGAACCAAGAAATTAAGAATTTCCTTAGTGAACCTATCAGCACAGAAAATGTGGTAGAAGTACATATTTTAACAAAAATTTAACTATATCAAGCATGTGACTTGGACTTCATTCCATAATTTTAAAGCTCTGTGGGTTCAGAAGCATCTGAAAAGTCAGGCAGTGGGAAAGATCAACTGCGAAAAAAACAAACTGAAAAGTCTACATGCAAGAAGGAGCATGATGGTATCATGAATGTTTTATTTGGGAAACAAAAGTAGCTCATATGTGGCATTTTAGAATAACAAAGTCCTCTTCATAATTTTCTGGTTAAAAAAAAATTTGGTGCTGCCTGGCTAGACAAAAACAGTGACAAAAAAAAGGTTACCTTGCAAGTGCCACACATGATATCATTGAGAAGGTAAACAAAACATATTTTCTGGAGAAATTGCTGAACTTCTATCAACAATTAAACACCCCATTAAATTAAACTACACATAACAAAGAATGTGAATTGGCAGTACACCTCAATCATTAGTGTTCTCATACAATTCTGTGCTTCCCACATTTTCAGGAATTAGACCTGCAAGTTTCCCCATTTTTACACATGTTCAAAGAATTTAACATTATTAGACTGTCATAAATGACTTAAGATTTTTGGCAGGCCATCTGCTGTAATAGCTTTGAATTTCCCTTAAGTGCAAATTGTGGACTACTTATTTTAACAAGAATTAACACTACCTTGAGGCTCAGACAAAATCCAAACTCTTAACTCCTTTCCATCGCTAATATGCCAAGTGAAGGTCAGTGTTATATATGAATTATGTGCTTAAGGTAGATTAAGATGCATGAGATGCTACATATATCGGACATACTCTTGATCTTAATTTGAAACTATCAATCCTTCTAAACCAGAGTAAGACTACCTCCACATACTTGGACTATGTACTTTGTATCTCTGGTCAGCAGAGTCAGAACTCTGGAAAAATTCCAAAGAAATACTTTTCCAGTAACAACAGGGTTAAAAATTAAGCAAGATTGCTCATGCCTGCCATTCCACAAATTCCAAATATATTTGAAAAGTCATACTAGTCCTATTCTGCATTCCAAATTCCTGCAATACTCATTATTTTCAGTGTAAGAACCATCATGAGTGGAACACCAATTTGCTCATAACATTTCCTGTGTTGATTGCACTCTAGATCTACTTTTTTACTGTAGCATATTGGAGAATTTAATCAATCTTCCCAGAAAGAATGTCAGCAACTAGAGCTATTTCAGTGGCTCATTAGCTAGTTATTAGAAACAGACTTCATCACTGATATCTTAGGACAGTGAAAACAAAAACCAGATTGCATGGATTTGTTTTTAAAGAATTTGATGTCATCATTTTTGCCATTATAAATTGATACTGAAAACAAATACGGGCAAGGAAAGCAAACATCTTACACTTTCTGGATTTCTCCAGTGACCACACATAGGGAAAAATATTGCTCCTACACTACAAAACACTCCTCTTCCAATACAGACATGAGATAAAATTATTTTAAAAATGGAACAAACAAAACCTTTGATTTTCTATTCTGTCAAAGGGAGAAATCTCAGTTTACAGTTTCTCACCACATTCTCCCCTCAAAAAAATACTGACATAATGATCCTGCAGCTTTCAACCACTTTACACTGCAGACCATGAGGCAGAAATGTTAGCCATACCCTTCAGCATTTCCTCTTCATTAGCTTGGGTATTCTCCATGTTGTAAATAAATGGGCTCATAACTTTGTTCATTCCCAACACTTGCAGGCTGGAAAGTTTCTTTCAGAAAACTGAGCATCTAAAAGTTCTAGAGACATTCAACATCATGAAGGTGAAGATTCTGGAATTATTTCACTGGATTTTTATACCCCATCTAGTAAATACAGTTTTCTCTTTACCAGCTGAGCCAATATTCAAATAATTTATGTTAAATATAATTTATATTCATGGGTCTATAGGAAGAGAATTTGGAATATGGCGTCAAGTTCTAACTATTTTTT
The DNA here is from genome assembly GCA_008694505.1 of Cyanoderma ruficeps. Lineage (NCBI taxonomy): Eukaryota > Metazoa > Chordata > Aves > Passeriformes > Timaliidae > Cyanoderma > Cyanoderma ruficeps. The sequence goes on from VZDJ01000511.1 coordinate 1,036,670, forward strand.
TTCTGTACTTTTCTATAGCCTGATAATATCAGCACTTAACTCACTTCAGTCAATGCTTCCATCCAAAAATGTTTCAATACTGAAGAGATGCTATTCCCCAGTTGTGCTTGTCCTACAGTCACATTATCCCAGGTTAAGCTGTACTGTGTGGTAAAGGTCAAATTTTTATTTTCAATATCAAAATATACTATGCATGTGTGGGGTCCACCAAAATGAACATATGAAGAAAAAGAGAATCTTCCATAGTCTTGTTCCTTCAGGGGGATTTTCTCATTTGTTGTTTGGGGGAGAAAATATCTTTTCCTTTTGCAATTGCCAATTTTAAACCCTAGGAGGCTAGGGCTTCAAAACCTGACTACTGAAAGGACTGACATATCCCAAAGAATGCAGGAGGAATTTGATTAGGCTTTTTTATTGGGAACTATTTGCAGTACTCCTAGATGCTTACATAGTAACGGTAGCTAAAAACTCTTGCCATCTTTGGCTGTCCAAGAGACTGCACCCCTTCTCCAGGAATGTGGATTCAGGCATAGTTATCCACGTATTCATCACCCCTAGGCTGAGTATCACGGCGCGCTGCACCCCGGGGATGAGGCGTTTTGGCTGAATCAACAGGCGCCCTGCCCTGGGCCGCGGCACGTGGGGATTGCTCACCCGCGCCAGGCGGCCGCTGCTCTGCCGGCAGATTCCTTCCAAGATCGGGGGCTTGATTTCACGCTAACGCGTGGGAGGGGATCCATTTCTCCATGAATTTCTGTGATGATGATGGCAGTTGAGAGATCATTGCTGCGGGCCAAATCATGGGAGGGAGGCTCGTTTCCACCACAGCTGACTTCAGCAGTGGAATACTTGTGGTAACGTCTCAACCACAAGACAATTATTAGTTCAGCAAAATTTCCTTTGCGATAGCATTGTGATTATAGGAATGGGTTCAATGCCCACAAAGAGAAGAAGTAAAGCACCATCTCAGAGTACCATATTGAATTTCACTAGGCACTCGTATCACATTACCATGCATTTTGAGCAGAACATTTGAGCAACATTTTTGTCTTAACAAAAAATATTATTTAATAAGTTGCACAGAAATCTTTTAAAAAATGAAAAAAATGCTGCTTTACACAGAACTAAGAGTAGGGAGGGACCAAAAAATTTGCAACCGATTTCTTTTATCCAATTCTGTTGGTTTTCAGCTGGAACAGAGGTAACATAAATAAGTAGATCAATCAAGGCAGAGACCATTCTGCAGCTCAGATTTCCCATGTCTTCCCAGTTCCACCAACTCCTAGTTTTCTGCCCTAATAAACAAGCTACTCACTTCAGTAAACAGTACATTTTGTTAGTCAAGCCTTGTATTACAAAATAGTTTCTGGCCTTGATGCTAGATTTTTAATACTGGCTATTCACATGCAGCTCTGCACATCAAAAATGCTATTGTACCGCTGCAGAAAATTAACCACCTAAGGCACAGGCTTTAGAAAGCAATCATTGTGGGTACTGTGCAAGGCAGCAAAAGCTCCAGTGCATCCGGATCAGGCAGAGGAACAGAACATGACAGAGTCCCTTTTTAAATGTGATTTAAAAATAAAACAAGTAATGTGCTTTAGACAGGCCCTAGACAGCTCAAATGACAGTGCGGAGCTACACATAAACAAGTGATACTTAAGCCCTTTCAGGTAATGCACGAAAACAAAGCAAATGTGAATTAAGAAGTGGATTCTTAGTACTTCCACACATTACATACAAACATCATGTAAGTTAGCTTAACTCAGTGAACTCTCACACATAGATTAGTGCTTACATACCTAAACTGTTTTCAAATTAATTTTAATTATACTGCAAATTGTGCACAGACTAGACTGCAGCTCAGCATGTATTCATATAGCATGTAGCTCCCTCATATTCCCTTAAGACTATCAAAAAGTCATAAGGAAACAAAAGAGAAATATATTAACTACTTGCCTACTTGATAGTCATTAAAGAAAAATCTATCTGTGGAGCAGAGAAAATAAAGACATCTGTTTTCATAGAGCTGGATATTTCAACATCAATTTCAGGCTGCCCTGCTATGTAAAAACAGTAGTGTATTAACATGTTGCTGTCTTTTGGTTCTGTTGACTTTTTAGTGTCTTTGTGGATGCCCTAAGTTTCCTATATGAAATTAAAATCAGTCTCTCAACTCTGAGTCTTAAATGTAGCAGCATATATAAAATAAATAAACCCATTTGTCTTTGTTACTTACAAAGACACTAATTTCCCTCTTTCAGAACAGGCATTTGTTAATGCAAATGCATCGAGGCATCACATTTTTTCCTTATGTTTCAGATGACAATATTGCCAAAAGTACAAATTTCTATTTGTTCGAATTTATTTTGTACTTATACTACATGTGGCATACCGAATGTGCCAGCTCTCAAAAATCAGACTGAAGTCTTAAGCTGCACCCTCTGCTAAAAGAAATCTCACTTACAAAATCTAAGAAAGCCACAGAAGCATAAACACATAACAATCTTCAAGACAATCTAAGGCAATTGAGATATCCAGATAAATGTCCTGGGAACTTTCTGAAGAGATGCATGCAGCTGTAAATGGAGTGAGGACAAGAAACAATGGACAAATTGAAGCCCAAGAGGTTCAGACAGGATTGAAGAAAATACTTTTTGCCCATGGGAACAGTCCAGCACTGCCCAGACAGGCTCCATGACCCTTATCTTTGATGGTTTCTTCCACTTGGTTTCAAGACCAGAACTAAGCTGAACAAAGCCTTGAGCAACCTAGTCAGACCTTAAACTGACCCTTCTATGACCACAAGGTTAGATTACAGACCTTCCAAGATCCCTTCCCTCCTCAGTTGTCCTGTGAAAGCAACACAACTTCTACAGCGCCCTTCTGTGATATTTCATTTATACAAGTCTTGAGTGACAACATTTTCCAATAAATACAGTTTGTAAGTCAACAGTGCTCTTAAAAATCTACTATCACTGGGGAGGCCCTCAAAAAAGCCTGAAGAGTTTATTAATTTGAACAGACTTCCATAGACTGCTTGATCCAATGTAGGCATGTTGATTCACTGCCACTTTTGCCCAGGTGCTCAAACCAAAGCACCCACACCAGCTTAGTCACACTGTGAGTAGTCAGTACCCTACATACTGGGTTTTTACAAGTGAAAACATCTCTAGAGGTGTAGCACAATGTTTTTTGTGAGGTGTTTTTTGCTTTGTTTTTACAGTTAGGGGAAAAGAGAATCCTCTCACATATTAACTGGAAAGGAATCATAAAGCACCTATCTGCCTGTGCTTCTGGGAGAGCTGTGGAACAGCTCTATAGGACTGCCAGATCTACTTACTCAGTATCCTCATTTGCACGACGGGCAGGTTGCCAGACTCAGTTAAACAATACCTGAGGTCTAGTTTACATTCCCACCTAGACCAGATAGCTGGGATTTAAAATACTTGCAAGTCTGGGTGTGAGGGCGGTCTGCGTTGACAAGGGAATTAGGCCATCGCTCTACAGGATTTCTCCTCTGATGCAAGATCAGCTCAGGCAGCTCTCCTCTCCCCCTCACCCAATTTTCCTCACCGTCTGCACAGATAGAGGAATGAGGGGCAGAACTGGAGACTGCAGAACTGGAAACTGTACTGCCTCTGGGGTGGAGCTGATGGAGCTGGCACCTTCAGAGCAGTGGCCCATACAGAGTCCAGCAGCAGAGTGCCCTGGTTCTGCTGTTCAGGCAGCCAAGCTGCAGAAGCTTCTGCCTTTGGGCTGGCAGGGACAGTCTCAATTTATTTTAAAAATCAGGCCTCTCTCAGCTGCTCACTTGCTTTTCATCACTTACTCCACTCCTCTGCCCCCATGTCTCACGCACCAGTTGCCATAGTTTGTTTCCTCCCCACTCCCACTTCTCTCTTCACATTGTCAGAAGAGAAGGGAGATGGAAGCACCTTCTTCCCCAGTTCATCACCTGTCAAAAAAATCTCTTAAAAAAAAAAAAAAAGACAGTGATTCACCCAAGCACAAAGCCAACAAAAAGTTCTAAATCTTGCTGCTTGCACATCTCCTGAGTTAGGCAACATGGGTGGCCCTCCTTCTAGAAGGAGGTATTGTGAGGGAGCACCTCTGGCAGCTGTGATGGCAGCACCCAGCACCACCACTCAGCAGTGTTCAGTTTTCCCTGTCCCCCCCAGCCACGTGCTCACAGAGCAAAGCGTCCCTTGCTGTGGTAGCAGGGGTCTTTGCCTCTCAGAACTGACAACAGTTTGTATGTAATGCACCGACCTCAGCCAGCACAGCACACCATCCTGCCAGGAACCTGCCCAGCACCACTCATACCATGCTGCCAGGAGCCTGCCCAGGCACACCCTTTTATTATCAGCCCCTCTGTTACTTTTTGTAAGTTTAGACTGCCCTGAAAGTGAGACTCAGGGGGCTGAGGGAAACCAAAACACACGCACAAAAATGTGAACCTTTCAGCCCATCTCTGACAAATTCACTTGCAGTAAACAATGAAGTTATGTTAAACCACATTAATTAAAGTGAGCAATGCTTATATAAATACTCACATTATCTTGTGTATGAGTAAGTAGAAGTCACTGTAGAAGTAACAATTCTTGAAAATTTAAACTGTCTATGTAAAATTTTTAAGGTGATTGATACAAGTTAAGGCAGCATGAAGTAATATTTCATTCCAAGTTTTCAATATATCAAAACAAAACCAGAAGTATGCTGAAAGAAAAACCTCAATTCTTCTACTTCTAAGAAAAATTTTGCATCTAAAGCCTCCCAGGCTGTATATAGTTTTCCAGTGCACCATGAGCAAGGAGTAAAAAAAGTAACTAAGTATAATTTACTTGTCTTGAAAATTTAAATAAAAATAATAAAAAAAAAAATTAAAACCTCTACATTTACTGTTTGTCGATACATGTTCCACAACATCCAGTTCTAATCAGAATAAAACTACAGTGAATTTACAATGTTCACTCAATTATTTAAATGCTGGATTAATACTAGTTAATTTTAAAAAAATTAGCAGGTTAATAAAATAGCTGAATGCAACATATGCTTATTTTGATAAAATTGGAGCACAGGAAGGAAAATCAGAACCAAGAATGTTTCTCTTACTCTGCTTAAAAGGCAGAGTGAAAAATATGTTGCCATGAAAGAGGAGAAGGTAAAACAGAAAGACAAAGTTTGACAAACTATTAGACCAAACAGCCGCAGACAATATCCCTAAGAAATATGAAGAGAAAAAAAAACCAAACAACACAACAGCCCTATGCCTTTTCTGCATAAAAAGAACTCCAATTTTCCTATTAGATTTGTTTGATATTTAATACTCTTTTCATTAAAGAACTTAGAGGAAAACTGTAACAGTCAAACATGCTCAGAACACATAAATCAGAAAAATCTACCAAAAAACATAAACAAGTATTATACCATCACAGATTTGCAAAGTATAAACTATCTGCTTTTTCCAATATTCAGAAATACACTGCTGCTGTGTAGCAGAGAGGTTATGAGTCCCAGTGCACAGGGAACACCATTTTCTTGGAATTGATTCTTGTCAATTAATATTTACATATTTAATTTTATTTGCATATTTACCAGATATATTTACTTTCTTCTAATGTCACCAAGCTCCTTAAAGCAATAGCAGATAGAAAAGTTATCTGTAAAATGGCTTATATTTAATTGAATTCTTGTTCTGATTCATGATCAGTAATAAATATTCCTAGCAAACAGGGGAGAGACTTTCCAAAGCACATACCACAGAGAGACTTGCAAATTAATTTAAGTATTGTGTAAAATTGTTTCTTCATTAAGTGGCAGCGCTCCTCAAATATATAGTTTATTATAACATCTGGATCCTTTCATCATCCCAGTACTCCCTTTGCTATTCTTGAAATATCCTTGTAACAGGAAAACACTTTCAAAACATGCTCTGGCATGTTAAAGCCCAGAGCTTGCCACTGCAATTCAGATATTTTAAATTTACACCACCTCTTGTTTCCACCAACAAATGTACCAGCATGTCTTAGCATAATTTAAAATTTCCCCAATGCTCCTACGTAGCATTCCCACTGCAACACAAATTACTGATGCCCCCCAAAAAAACAGAAACAAAAAGATACTTCAAAACATTTGGCTTATTTTAAATATGCTCTCCTCAAAATCATCTCTCCTCTGGTCAACCATCAGTGGTTCTTACATTGCATAGTAGCTATGACCCCTACGTTTGAGGTGGCATGATCAAAGGAGCACTGGCCAGACTTGGAAAAACATTTCCACTGAGAATGGACATACTGCCTGTCAAAAGGTTATTCCCACTGCGTACAGGGAGCAGCTCATATTACTGCAGTGTAACATGAAAGTGCAAAATCTAGCCGTAGTAATCCACATACATGTTTTTCTTTCTAAAAAGGGCATATGGGAGACACTGGCTAGAACAGAACATCCGTATTATCATTTGAAGGGAGGGGATGGACTGGCGAGGGAAAGCTTCCCTAATCAATCCAGCTGTAAGAATCAGCCTCTTAAAAAAATACTTTAAAAACTCTGCCTTTTACCATAGCAATTACTTCTCTTCAGTTGCTTTCCTTTCCTTTGGTTAAAAATTTATATATGCAAATATACATCTACATATAGATAATCAAACACATACATATGATCAGACTTTACACGCTGCGGAAGACAAAATAACTTTGGAGGCGTAAATCTTAATGTCAATGACAGGAAGGCTTTGGTGAACCATTACCATAAATCTGACAAACGCTAATTTGATGGGTGGCTGTATCTGTCTGCTGCAAGACCAGTCTAGACAGTCTATTGAGAAATCCTAAAACACAACTGTTTGTTCCCTGTAACACCATCTGGATATGGCAATAAGAGCCGACCCAGTGCCATTCACACATGGATCAAAGCACATGCTAATGCCATCATGAAGTCATACACATAAAAAATTCAATCTGAGAACTCTATGCCATTTTCCTAAGTCCTCAGTGAAGAAACCTCAGACTTAGCACAACTCAAGCTAAGTGCATGAAGAGGGGGAGAGGGTGGAAAAAAAGAAGAGAATATTTAATGAGCTTGGCCTTCCCGAGGAATGTTAGGCCACCCATTGTATTGGAAAAGGCTCATGTCACACTTCAGTCATGGCACCCATCAGGGTGCCCCTTTACAAAAATTGATCCGGAGGTTTTTGTAATTACCTGTTTCAAACAGAAAGAGTGCCCAGAAAAAGGAGAAGGTTTCTGAGGTGTAAATCTTGCATTTTCTTATTTAAGACAGAGCTGGCAGAATTTGCAATATCACAGACAATATTGAAAACCTCTCTCTCATTAAACTGCATCATGGCACTAGATCAAAGCACCAAGGGCCCCCTATTGAACTTCTCTAAATATTACAAACCTAAGAGCAAGTCTGGCTGTGCAAAAACTAAAAGTAAAGCCAAATTTTTCCCGCTTCCAAAAAACAAATCAGGGCTTTTCATGACACAGCTTAAATAGGTAAACATACTACATAGCATACCACAAATTTTAAATTGTCAAAGCTTCATCTACTACAAAAAGAAAACAAAAACAAAACACAAAGATTACTGGGGGCTTTTTTCCTGCAAAGCTCACTTCTGACAGTTTCTGGAGTGCTTTTTTAATACTGCTCTTCAGAAGATTCTTGTATTTTTTTTTAATATAATGCATTATGTAACCAACTGAATAATCTGCACAAAACATTTGGCTTTGTCATCAAATCCACCATTTTTTTCTGTTAAGTATCCACTAATACTAGGCCTCCAGCAATTATATTGTTCCCAGCTTTTTGACTGAAACTGTATTTCTTATTTAACTCTGTTTTCCTTTTATGATATATAAGTTTACAACAAACAGTCCTTAGTCTTTCTTGAAAAACTATGTATAAAGCTGGTCTGCTGATCCTGAAGATGTATCAAGTCAGGAAGCAAAGGCATTTTGATAAAAGTCCTATCTTTGAAACCTGACATCCTATCATTTAAGACTTTTTCTCTAGTCTTTTGAAAGCAATCTGAACACTGTTGGACTTCAACGATTCTTGTGGGTCCCTTTCAGCTCAGGATATTATGTGACTGTTATGGTGGTGTTTCATATCAAAAACACTGTAAGATTGCAATCCCACGTCCTTAAATACTTTTCTTTGTAAATTAAAAAGAAAGCACAAGTAGCAAAATTTACTTCTACCACCATGAGCAGCTCAATGGAAGTTAAATAACTATTAAAACTGCGTTTTAAACTTTTATAAGCTGATGTTAGTAATTTCCTTATTGCCTAAAAACAGAACTAGCATGTTAACATGAATGACCTGTCATAAATAGTGCATCCCTAAAAGTTCACAAAATTACTGCAGAAAAATAAACTCTATAGTTACTTTAAAGAACCTGCAAAAATCCTGTATTTCTGCACACAAACACACAAAAATCACTCAAACTAAACTTCCAAACACAATTTAACTGCCAGTCTAACTTGAAAATAATACGCATTTGTAAGAGTAGATATGAAGTCAGAACAGCTATATTGTAATCCATCACTGAAATAAAGCTGCAAAAAAAAAGTACACTACAGTCCTCAAAATGTTTTCATTCACTACTTCTGTGGAAATTACAATTGTCTTAACATTTAAATACCTGAGTTCTATATATAGTTTTCAATAACAACTTTAGAAGAAGAAACAAGTTTAGACTGTTACAGAGATGAAAGTCTAAGTAACTTTGTGCTACCATGCCATGACAGAATCCATTATAATAACCTTTTTTTAGTGACATAGATAAAAAGATTAGCATTCCAAGAAAACAAACAAACAAAAAAACTCTTAAAAAACCCAAAATTTAAAAAAAGGGTGGGGAACAGAAAAATTTTATTGCTGCAATCAAGATGACTTTATTTAAAAAAAAAAGAAAAAAAGAAAAAAAGAAAAAAAGAAAAAAAGAAAAAAGAAAAAAAGAAAANAGCCAAGAGGTTGGCCCTGACTTATGACTCAAAAGACTGATACACTATGAGTCATCAAGTTTTCAGACAGCAGAGATATTTCAATATGGGGAAGTGGGAGATTTACAGGAATGAACTGTGCATCACAAACCAACACTGGTTTCAGCAGCAAGCATTTTCTCTTGGAGAAAAAAAGTTTAAAATGAGTACATATCACAGTAATTTCTCATTACCTCTGCAATGGGATTAAATGCCATCATGCTAGCATTAGGCTCTTTCCTGTCTGAATCATATACAAAACAGATAACTGAAGAATACACATGTACTTAGTATTTGTTCAGAAATAACACAGAATCTCCTGTTTCCTCCAAATTTCTACTTGGAGCACTGTCTTAAGAGAACTAACCTAAGTTTAGGCAGAGCAATATATGCCTTAACTATCAGTGTTTCAGCAGCAGACACGTAGTGAAGGGCATGCTTCACAGGACTTAAAACTTCCAATGACTCCCCTTCGTGCTGTGCAACAAGACAGTACTGCCATCTACTGCTCACTGCCGCAGCACAAACCTTTCACACGCCTCCAAAAAGTCTCCACCAGCTTAAAAACAACGCCTCCCACAAGCAGGATAAAAGACTGAACCTTGAGAAGCCAGTCCCAGGTAAGACACCAGCATCAGTAACTCCTCTAGCGATTCCATAATTCCACATAATACAAAACAAAAGGCTTTGTTTCCTTACTCAAAATGTCTTACAGAGCACAGAATTACCTGGAGCACAGAGGGAAGAGAGCTGCAGCTGCTCCCCAGCGGGAGTCACCAGGTAGCTTTGCAGTACCCTCTCCTGCTTCCCCACCAACGCAGCTGTACGCTTCCTGAACACAGAGTCCTTTTTCCATTTTCCAGTCCTTTTCAGAGTACAGACATTAATCTGTTTGTATCCTGAGAAACTATCCATTTTCACACATAGACAAACATTACAAGGTGACATGAATTACATACCCACTGTTGTATGGGTTGTGAAACAATAATTAATTTTCCCAATTTTAGCACAATTAATTTATTTCTACCAAATGCTATAGACTCAAGGCTTTTTATAATAAAGTTTGTGGATAATCCATGGACTGACTAATAAGAAGGTATTTCATTCAGCTGCTTAAAAGTGCTGCCAGGAAATTACTGACATGTTCAAATCATTTCAATCACAATCTTGATATGACAAAGAATTTAGTAGGATATAACCATGAGGACATATTTGTGCCACTGCCTTTCTAACTGAAAGAAATTAAATCCAACCATCAAGCCTGACAGGTTTTGAAGAATCCATCCTCAAAAGTGCTATTCCCACTAACAACAAATTTGGATCCACTAGAAACTGAGGCACAAAATTTGAAGAAAAGAACTACAGATTTTGTTAATTGAGCACATCTCCTAGGGTAATAATGATGATGCAGTTACTGAAACATAATCTGTAAGTACATTGAAGACAAATTGAACCACCTCATTATGGAAAACAAAAAAGTTATTACTTTTGCAAGATACAAATAGCCATGTAATCACTTCAATCACAAGGCAAGCATCATATAATTACAGTACACAGTTATTCAGGTCTCCCAAATTCCATGACAATAATACCATATGTGGAATTTGAACTCGATGGTGACAAGTGGTAGAGGTGGAAAACAACTGAGGTGAGAATAATTGTGAAATCTGTAATTAGAATGTTGTGAAGTTACTCAGTTTTCACTTGCTGTTGTTTTGTGGTGTTTGAGGATTTTGTTTCTGTAGGGCACACTCTATCAAAATGTGAATGACTTTAAGAAACTTCAAGAATCTTTAAGATCTTAAAACACCCCCCCAAAAACCTCCGCAGACACTTTACCTCTCTTTCATGTTAAAACAATTCTTCAGAGAATGTGCAAATATACTTTCTCTGCAGAACCCCCAAAAGCAAGTCATAGCATTTTTGTCACAGTAGACAAAAAATAAAACAGATTAATTTCTTCACAGGTGAAATTATACTGGGAATTTGCTACAGGCCACTCAAACAGGAAGACCAAGCTTATGAGGTCTTCTACAGACAGACAGGAGCAGCCTCACATTCATGTGTCCTGGTCCTCATAGGGAACTTCAACCGCCCCAACATCTGTTGGAGGAAAAACACAGCAGAGCATAAGCAATCCAGGAGGTTCCTCGAATATGTTGGTGGTAACTTTCTTCCCCATCTGACAGGTAGCCTGGAAGGAATACCAAGCAACCAAGAATCACGTTAGGAAAACTAAAAACCTCATATAACTAAATCTGATCAGGGACATCAAGGGTATACTTGTGTGATTGATAAAAGGAAGATTAGGGAAAATATAGTACCTGTCCAGAAAGAAACAGACAAGAACAAGCAGAAGGCTGAATTACTCAATGACTTTGTTGCTTTCAGTCTTCACTGAAAAATGTTCCAGCCATACTGCCCAAGTAGCAGAAGGAAAAGGCAGGGACTGGGAGGATGTAGAATCACTCACTCACTGTAAAAGAAGATCAGGTTCAACACCATCACAGGAACCTGAAAATACACAAGCCCATGGAACCAGGTATTCTACATCCACAGGTCCTGAGGGAGCTGGCCAAGAAAGTGGCTAACTTGGTGTGAGCCATATTTGAAAGACCATGGCAGTTCAGTAAAGTTCCCACTATCTAGAAAAGGGAAAAAACAGTCCCCATTTTAAAGAGACAAATAAGGAAGACATGGGAAAATACAGGGCTGAGAATACCACCTCAGTTCCCACCAAGATCATGGAGCAGATTCTCCTGAAAACTATGCTAATGCACAAGGAAAATAAGGAGGTGAATGGTAATATCCAGCACAGCTTCCTAAAGCATAAATCATACCTGACAAATCTGGTGGCTGTCTCTGACAGGATTAGGGATGGGTGGTGGATGAGGGAGGAGCAACTTACATCATCCACCTGAACTTGTGCAAAGCATTTGACACTGTCCTACATGACAGTATTATCCCTGAACTGGTAAGAATGGATTTGATAGGTGGACCATTCGGTGAGTCAGGAATTGGCTGGACGGCCGCACGCAAAGTCCTTCTCTTTCCAAAGTGAACATCTAAGCTCACAGGTCTAGTCCTGTTTAGATGCAGAAGTAAAACCAGCCTAGAGTAAAGAAATAGTTGCCAGTAGGATGCTCATACTTAAAATTACTTCAGCTGTTTTGTTTTTCTTAAATAAAAGATACTAATGCATCTTTGGCAGCCTGATTAAAATCATCTCACTTCATTAACAGGGTATCAGCTGTTCCCTCACCATACGATGATTTCTGGGAACTAATACTGAAAGAATACTGAATTATTTAAGTTGAAAAAAAAATAGAAAGAGAAGAGAATAGCTAGAATTGTTAGACAAAGGGTCTTTAAGCGTCCTCTGCTTCTGGAGGGAAAAAAAAAAAAAAAANGAAAAAAAAAAAAAGCATTATTCAATGGAAATGGTAGCATTCCTGAAAATAACAAAGAAAAGTGTAAGTTTAGTACCCACAACTGTCTGAGAAAAAGCAAACAACATTCTTATGACAATGATTTAATAGTTTCCATTCCAACAGTAACTCACGATGATATTAAACAGTGGCTATTAATTGGACACTTTTACATCAGCAAAGCTGATGTAGCTTGGATTCCAGCATGCTGAGAGATGGCACAGGTACCGGCTAGACTGGAAGTGCTTACTGTCATTGAGGTTTGAAAAACTGGAATTGGAAAAGTTCACAAGAACAGCAAGAACAGAACTGCTATGTCAATATTTACAAAAGAAAAATTGGATGCACAAAATAATTACGCCTGTCAGCCTAAGAAAGATTTTGTAAAGAAAAATAATTTTTATGTAGTGAAATAGCTGATGAAAGATTTGATTATGAACAATTAAATTAAATTACACTAAGAATGCCAATCAAAAGGTCTGCAGACAATAGACTTACTGTTCTTTAACTGGGTGTAAAAAAAGCATGTCTTTATGTAATATTCTTCTTAGTCCTCTCTAACACCCTACACTGCCAAACTGAGTGTATTTTCCTTAATCCACTAGAAAAATCCAATACTATCAAAACACTTTTAAAACTATGTAAATTTATTTGATTTATAGGCTCCTGGCTATACCGTTAAACCAGGCATCTTCATGGAGTGATGCATTTCTACTGTGATCACACAGGGCCTAGCCCATAGTGTCTGATATTTAGGAGCACCCATCCCAAAGAAGCGCAAAATCATCAGATACAGTGAAAGAACACTGAAAAAAAAGAAGAAAACCACAGTTTTTTGATTTATTAGCAGGTATCCAGGAACACAGCAAAACTTGAAAGAGATGCTGATTGAATGAATCTGTGGAAGGCAATTCTGTTTAAAGAGTCTGAATGTGCACTGGGTCTCTCAGAGAGAAGACTGTAAAAAGCAAATATCAGGCCACAATTACTGTTCTGAGCACAGGCAGTGAATGGCAGGCCTGAGAAGAAACAAAGTTGGCCGCATTTCTATCTAGACATTAAAAAGGTGATAGTACTTTCTGCCCTGGGAAATAAAGCCTCTGAAAATGTTTTAGGCATGTCAACTAAATTTGCATAGGGCATCTATAAGGATCAGTCATAGCCTCAAAGGATTGATGCTTTAGAGACTAGGGAAAACCATGAAACTATGATGTCTCCAGTTGATACAAGAACAATCCCATGGCATTGCTGCTGTTTGTCCTGATGTCTGCAAAACAGAGTGTTCAATATGGAGAAAAACAGACTCAAATAGGCCAAGGAAGAGTAAATAAAATGGAATGGTAAAAGAGAGCAGAAAAAGAAAATCTCAGATAGTTCAGGGATTGAGGAACTCATCACCTGACAAGATAAAGAGTAAGAGCAATCTTCCTCAAAACATACAGAATAGGATCAAAAATGCCATAGGCATTCATCAAAGGAGAGTTAGTTAAACCCTAGAACTTCTCTCCCAGAGTATACTGAATTTTTTGTTATTGAAAATCCTTCAATCAGAATCAGATCTTTTCACCTTCACCCCAAAACAGTGTTGTAATTTAGAGGATATCTGAAGATTTATCATTAATAGAGATGCTCAGAACAAACCCTTCTGGATTTACATCTATTCATTTGGATATCCAACATACATTGTCTGGACAACCAGCAACCATGGCTCTACTAAAAGAGAAAGAAGTCAGCGCACATCCTTGAGATGTGTAGTTCCATGCTTGGTTCCACCAGTGCCACTGTGGGCTGTTCAACATTTCACAGAGCTGACAGAAGCCCACATTATGCTGAAGCATCTCAGACACAGAAAAGTAGCTGACACAGAGTTGTCACAAACACTAAGTTACACCTACTATAGGCTGATTTCAGCTAATTAATTCTAAGGAGTTATGAGAGAACAAACAGGATAAATTACAAACCCAGCATAGCTCCCCACTTAAAACACAACAGCCCAATCTTTTCAATGTTGAGAAAAATACCTCTTTCAGCAGGACTCTGGTGCATGTCAGACCCAAGAAGAAAAGCAAACTCTTCCATAGGATGTCCTGTAGGACAAAGCAGCAGAAAAGGTTTCCTGCTTACCTAGCCTGTCACAGGGACTTTGAAATAGGCAGAAGCAGAAATCACTTCTGCAAGATGAAAAAAGAAAGGAGGCAGAGGGGGGACAACACCACCCTCTTGTAATTCTCACTGTCTCTCCCTGCTATAGATACGAAGCCAATCACAGGCACAGGTTAAGTGAAGGAGACCTGCAGATGTTGAAAGTGAGATGGTCACTACTCCTGCCACATCTGAGAGGACACAGCATGACCCTTTGCAGCTGGACACAAATGAGGAAGCATTTTGCTGATCCACTCCCACATGTCAAATGGAGTAAGTCTGGAGGACAGAACCAGAAGGTGAAAGATACTGACTTCAGTGTATTTCATCTGGCTGTCTGCTTCAGAAATGTTTTAGTAAACTTTAAATTCTTGTTCCATGTTTGGTGCATTTCACCAGATGCTATAGAAAATGCATCCAGATTTCAATGGAAGAAATTCTGGTTTGCTTGCAAGCATCACCCAAGAGAACTTCAGGTGCAAAACTGAGATATGCTGTTCACTTCACAAATCTAGTAAAAGGTTCTCCAGGCTAACTTATGCTGCTGGTCACACGCATGCAATCCCTATGATTATAATAGATATGCCCAACTCTGACTAGAGGTCAGTGAACTGAACACCAGCAGCAATTTAGTCAGTGAAGCAAGCAACACCAGCTCCTAAGACAGAGAGCAGTTTGACTTAAACAGCTTTTATTTACTCCATTTTGAGAAGTAGAAAACTGTCTTTTTTCTACTTAGATCTAAAAATAGCCTATGTGTCCATATAAATAGATTGGTAAAGTCTGCACTGATTCAATAATTAAAATGGTTCCTTGTAGATGACCATGTTTTAGTTTAGACAGCTTTTATTCAAACCAATGCAGTAGAAGAAATTCATCCTAAGTGCGGTGAGCTTGAAAGAAAGACACCAAAATTGTCATTCAGAAAAAGATCAGTTTCTGCTGAAACCACACTTCCTTTTCCCATATGGGAACTTACTATAGGGAACCTAACGACTGAGAAAACATTTAAGAGAAGAGTGTGCACACACACCCACACTGGAACAGATTACCAATTGTTAGGCTAGTGAAGGCAAGCATATTTCTCTAAAGCAATCTCTTCTCCTCTCAGGAGATAAATCTTAGGCAAACAATACTTGCTAGCAATGAAAACATAAGATGTCAACAGCTTTGTAGTTTGTTATGTTATTTAATATCAAGTTTGTACAAAGCACAGTGTGGGAATTAAAAAAAAAAAAGAGAGACTGAAAAAATGCAGAAAGTAATTTCTAATGTTTTCAGGTCAAATTCAGAACATATTAGTTAGAAAAGTCTGGAATTATTCTGAACTACATAAGGCCTGTAGGAGTCTTGGAGATGTTCTCATAAGCCAAACAAGGCATAAACAAAAGACAGACTTAAATATGAGATAAATCTGAGTTTAAATTGAGCCAACATGGATAAAAAGAAAATAAAACAAAACAAATTCTACCTGACCTGAAACTCTCAGTAAGCCACAACACAAATGTCAGCCCTCTCCAAAGAACTGCAAAATGAAACAGATGTGGCTAAATAGACAATACAGTATTCTAAGAAAGCTCCCCCTGGAAATTCGGTTTACATTTAATAACTTGCATATAAAAATCATACAAGGCACACTTTTTCCACAGCAAGCCTTAAATGTGATAAATGCTTCTAGTAATGATAAATTGTTTCTGTTTCAGGTAACACTTTGCAGATAGAATATGTATGCTTCTACCTTGCACAGTTTTATATTACTATTCAGGGATTATTTAGCACACATCAGTGCCACAGAATGTCCTTCAGCTCCCACATGTAGCAAAATCTAGAGTATGGCATTTGTCTGAGATGAAAAGACTAGACTAATTCATGATCTAGAAAAATACAAATAGTAATACCCAGAAGTATGATAGAGGACATCTGTGAACAAAATTTGGCACAAATTTCTTACAAAAGTTGTGTCTTGATGACTGATGATACAGGTCTCTTAGACATAACAACACAATTGAAGCCAACACTCCTCCTTTGAGCATGAAGCCAAACTGAAAGAACAGCTTATGAGAATTTCTCAGCAACTTATATTGAACCAGGTGATGCAAAGTTGGCACTGGAATGCTGTCTTGGTTAACATCCTGATTTGGACCAGACACTTCTAAGACTAATATGAATAGAGTATGAATGTCACATGAACACGGAAAAAGATTTTAACAGGCAGGGAAGACTTATTTGGTAAATGCCAGAAGTTCAAGAGCATTCATGGGAACCTCATGAAGACTAACCCACTCTCATTCAAGCCTAAGAATACAATTTCAAGAGTACTTTCTGAATACTTAATATAATCTGATGACAAAAGGCTTTTGTTAGGAGTTAGAGCAGTTAAATAAAGGTTATCAGAAAAACACAAGGCAAAGATGGATTCAGAAGAGATTACTGAGTCATCTAACAAGATATGAAGGAACTGCAAGGCCTGAAACATCACAAACCTGTAAAAGCAGAAAAACTAACACTTTCCTGTTGCTAACACTGCAGCTTACATAATCAATACAGGAATTACATAAGCAGAAAAAATAACTCCGTTTTAAAAAGTGATAAGTTTTCTGGGCTTAAATTTTTAGACCAGTTTAATTCTAGCATTAAAATTTCCCTAAGTTACAGTATTCCATCTTCAATATTGTACTTTTCCTCTATTTCTCCAACAATCAGCAACTAAAAGAAGCTAAGAAAAACAGATAATAAAGCAACAGGTGGGGGAAACCCAGAAGGCCTAGAAAGTACAAAGGAATAAGGCTTGTGGAAACTTGATGTTGGCAAATTAAGTTTTCACTCAGCAGCTAAACAAATTCTCTAAGGTCTCCACTGCAGATAATGTTATAATCTCTAAAAGTAAGTCCCAAGACTTCACTATTCTCTTTCAAAGAAACTAAAAGATTTTCATTAAGAAACATGTTTTTCAATACATCATTCATTAGCAACAGGATAATATTAGCTGTCCTTCCACTATTTTTTATGAAACTTTTAAAAATAACCTTTTCATGCAAAACTTTGTTGAAATCTTGAGAACAGCTCCAACAAAAAATTCACTACCCTGCTGCAAATGAGATGCTTATTGCTGCTACAAACAAGTCCACAGTAAGGGTTTGTGAAATTACCTAAGCAGTGCTACACAGAGCATTTACAGTCACCATAAAGGCTGATGACCTTTTCCTCCATAGCATAGAAAAACAGCACACTTGGAGTGGACACTTTTTAGTCCCTATTAACTCAAAGAAATGCAGCAAAAGATGTCATGTGACATCTAGCACGCAGTGATGTCAGAAGGACAGGCTCACCCTTTCCTGTGTCTGTGCTGTGCGGCACATTCCTCCTCTCACATGACATCAGCCCTTGGTGCTGATTTGGTCCCTCATATAGACTATTCATGCACACTGAATTGTCAGAAACCCCCCATATGGGTGAAAAACAAAAATCAGCTTGCAAACCTGCCAAGAAAGTAAATGGGATAATACAAGCACCACACACACATGCTTAATCTCCCACATCAAACCAGGTAGAAAGCTGAGGGGGGGTCATAAACCTCAGAGCAAAATTCCCTTTTCAGCAGCACGCTGGTCCTGAAAGTTCAGCTGTCCCCTGAAGTATCATTTCAACCATTCCCTCATTTTACAGATTTAAACATTTACCTAGAAAAGAATTCCGAAAGTATCACAACAGCAGTACATAACATTATGAACAAGGTAGGTGTTTCGATGAAACAAGATCTCCAGGCTCTAGCTCTCAACTACCTAGACACTTGTGCTAATTCTCACTCCCTTGAGTCTGAAAACTTATTCCTGGTTGAACAATGAAAACTAAAGAGTTAATAACCCTTGATCTTCATTTGCCTTCCCCCCTCCACCCCATTCCCCCAGATAAACACCATGCTCTTTCACATTTGGAGCCACAGCTGAATTTCAGTGCTGACTTGTTTGTTGGCATCCTGATGTTTTATTCTAGGCTCTATTTGTTCTCAAATATATCCGGAATCTCTCCCCTCTGTAGCTCTTGGCACTCATCAGCTTTCTTCATGAGCTTTGCAATACAAGACCTAAGGTGAGACAATTCAGAACCTGCCTCTGACAGTAACACAACTGTCTAACCAGAAGGGATTTACACTGGTTCTCCTTCCAAACCAGACAAATCTATCTTTCTGGCATGCCTTTTTTTTAGAGTGCCTAACAGCTTAGACAAGATAATGAAAATGCCAGAATGGCAAACAGAAGAGGAAAGGTGTCACAGGAAACTTTTGCTTGCCTCAAAAATCTTGCACCTATTTCAAGTAATTAGCTATGTAAAAACAACCCTGCCTTGAAAAGTCACAGAGACAGTTTTTCTCTTCTGCAAATACTCTGTAAGTAAAAACAGAAGATGGATAAGGTCCCTTCTCTGGGGAAAACTGCACAATGAGAGATGATGCACTTGTAAAAACAGCAACTATGTTAAATGAGTGGCTACTTCAAAACAAATAAACATAAACCCCAAACATTCCCCCTCCCAAAATGTACAAGACAGCAAAACCCCACTGTTGCAAGATACTACAGAATACAGTAATTGACAAGAACCAAATAGGTTCTACCCAATTTACCCACCAGCAAACACACTTGGAGAGTTGCACTGCTAGGAAAAAGACAGACAGATTGTAAGGAGAACAAAATGTTTAAACGCCAAAGTCAATTATCAGGCACTGTGAAAAATCCTCATAAACTTCCATGAGGTCACCTGGGGAAATTTTTTATGTTTTTACTGAATGCTGGAGACCCCAAACGGATTGCAGATACAAAGTATGACAGTTTTTATGCAAAAATGCTACAGGGAGTAACCATTCTACTATGCATTACTCAGATGCCTACAAATGCTTTGTTTCCACAAAAATCAAATTTAAAAAACCCAAACACAAAAAACCTCAGGCAAATCACACAGAGCCTAACAGATTTGCAGGGCAACTGCAAACAAAACAGACCACTGTGAATCCTCCCTAGGATCCTCCTTCCTCCCTTTTCTCCCCAGTTTAGCCAAGGGGGAAGATTGCTGTGGATTGTCACTCTTCCTGCAGAGCAACAGCATTGCAGAAGGTGGTTGCCTCTTGGCCTCCCATAGGACAAAACCCCAGAAATGTTAGGGGCTAAAGGTAGAAATGTTGCCTTTCTGTTCTTACATTTTACATTCCTCTGTCCTGACACTAGTACACTGCTAATTTCCTGCTGTCACCATGTCTCTCAGGTGTCAGGCTCAGGCACTCACTCACCCAAAACTTCCACTTTGCAGGAAGTGTCTGTTTTCCGTGAGATGCTACACTGCACCATTTCACACACCCCAAGGGAACTGCCCCAACTACTCTAAATTAGCTCTCATACTCTCCCTTTCTGCAGTCTTGACTGCTATTGCCAGCCTTATAGTCTCTCTGTAGTTGGATTCACAGGGTCAGGCCATCCTTGTTCTCCTTAATGAACAGGTACACTTACTCCAAGCTTTGCTTATTGCTTGATCCAGTGTCCCCTGCCTCAGACCACAAAGCCTCCCAGTAATTGCTTTAGGCCAAGCAAGTCCAAGGATTGTCCTGTATTGTACTGAAGGTATGATAATAGTAGAGAAAACAGCAGAGACAAAACCTGAAGAAAATCAGCTCTCTCACCTCACCTCACACCCTGCACACACACACTCATTTTCCCCCATCCGCTTGACTTCCGGAAAATTCCTGCACTAGTCCCAGTCTCTTCTCAGCTTTCTCCTCATAACAGAACCCTCGGTCACACCCTCCCTTTTGGCAGCGATCTAAAATTTATTCATCCCCAGGAGGAGTAAGGGCTCCATGTCTTAAACTAAGGCTTAAAATTAGGACTGCAAGCAGCCTTCTGACAAAGCGTGGCAGGCCAGCTCCTCGCTGGAACACGAATCCTGCTCTTAACTGCAACTCCGAACGTTTTCCAGCAGCAGTGCCGGCGCCCCTGGGCTACATTCCCACAGCCCCCCGTCGGAGAGGAGCACAAGGCGCGGTGGGAGGCGGCGGGAGGCGGCCGCCGGCGCTGGTCGACGGCGGCGCCCTCCGTGTCACCGCGCCGCCCGCCAGGGGGCGCTGCCCGCCGCCGCGCAGGGCGCCCCCCGGTGGGGGCCGGGGGAACCGCGCCCCGCCAGCCACGCGCCGCCCGAGAGGGACACGGCCGGGCAGGACCCGGCACGGCCGGACAGCACCGGACACGGCCGGACAAGACCGGGCACGTCCGGACAGGACCGGACAGGGCCAACCAGGACCGAGCTAGACCGGGCACGCCCGGACAGGACTGGGCAGGGCCGGACAAGACCGGGCACGTCCGGACACGACCGGACAGGGCCAACCAGGACCGAGCTGGACCGGGCACGCCCGGACAGGACTGGGCATGGCCGGAGAGGACTGGACACGGCCGGGCACGGCCACTGCCGGCGCACAGACACCCCTGCGGCGCGCACGGCGCTTCTGCCCTGCTGCTGCTTCTGCTACTGCGGCTTTCACACTCCTGCTTTACCACGCAGGTTGCCAGAGCCGGGCAGAGCTTCCAAAAGAACCCAGCAGTCTGGTTATTCATAAGGAGAACGATGCATCCCGTAGAGATTGGAGGGAACCGGGCGCGGTTGTTGGGGGCGACACACGCCACAGGAACTGAGGTTCAGAAGAAAAATACTTCGGTTTCCTCATTTGTTTTTGGGGGGTTTGGGGTGGTTTTTTTGGCGGGAGAGGTAGGTGTGTTGGTGTATAACAGACTTTAAACAAACCTTTATAAAAATACATTTAATTGATAACACTTGTGAACTGCAATTTCAATGGTCTGTTGCCGGACTGCAGCCGACTTTTCTGAAAGATAGAGCTGGTACTGAGGCAAAGGCTGCTTAGGAGATGCACTTGCTGAATTTCCTCTGTACCTTTGCTGGTGTGTGTTTGTCAGTGTACAGCTTTTTATTCTAAAAATTTTCATTTGCTAAACAAGTTCTTAAGTAATTTTCTGATGCTGTTGTCTCCTAGCTCTTCCTAACAAAACAGATCTGTAATTCAAAGCCATATCCGTTACACAGGGAATTCTAAAACCAACTCTAGAAATTCAGTTTAACCAATTTCAGATAATTCAAGACAATCGTACAAACCTATATACTGTATGCACTAGAGGAAACGCTTTTCATTCAATGATCTCAGAAAGAAAGTGGGCAAGTTTTATTAACATCTAAAAATACTTACCTAGTCTCTTGCATTTTCCCTGTCAGTATCAGGAAAACACAGAAAAGTATAAAGATTTCCTTGTACAATAAGTCTGAAAAGTCCAGTAACTACCTTGACTTTGACTTATAACCAACAAGAAGGTATTGTGTGTATCTGAACCAGCTACACATCTAAGTCGTGTTCAAGTACATTAAAGATTATAACAATGCTGAGGGAATATAACAAGTGGCTAGAAAATGGACTAAAAATCGATGTTTTAGAAGACCTTACTTGAAGTTTGCCTCTTTGCTGTGCTTTAGCTTCTTCTGTGCTACAGGTTTCAGACACATTCCCTTCCCTTTCAAAAAAACTGCTGTCCTCACTACTGTGCCAAAAAGATCACCCATAGATTGTCCATAAGGAGAATTTCCAGCAGTGTGAGAGGACAGTAAGGGGTTGTGTGAGAGACTGTGGCCCACAGAAAGGCTGCACTCCAGCTGATTATCTCAGTGGTGACTGAGATGGGGTGGGGGAAAAGGTCCCAGGCAATACCAATGGCATGCCACCTTCAAAAGGCCCCAGAAGACCTGTCCAGGGACCTTAAAGGTTATCAGTCCTGATTTGGTCCCTGGGAAAGCCACAGAAAAAGACCTCTACAAGAGAAAAAGGATTACAGTCTCAAGCAGACAACTTAGTATGGGTAAAGACTGATTGGATGATTGGCTTAGAGGCAGCAATTAATGTCTTGTACTCCATCAGGACTGCAGTAACAAAGTGGAGCACTACAGAAATAAAATCAGTGATCAGTCCTTCATCAGGCATGGCAGAAGTCATGCTTATCAGGTTTGCAGATGACATCAAACTGGGGGGAAAGGCAGTGCGTTGGAGAGAAGGGCTGCTATCCAGAGGGACCTGGGTAGGGCAGAGGAAGGTGGGGAAAGCCTTGTGCAGTTCAGCGTGGAGAAAAGCCCTGCCCCCAGGGAGTCAGAGCCTCAGGCAGCAGTGCAGGCTTGACATGACCTGCCTGGGCAGCAGCTCTGCAGAAAAGGCCTCAGGGCTGGTAGCAGCCAAGGGCAGCAGCATCCATCACCACAATAGTACAGGCACAGTCAGGAGATGGAGGAAAGTGGTGGTTCCCCCTTGATTCAGTACTTTTTAGACAACACCAAGATAAGATACTGAGTCCTCGGTTTGGGCTCCCCACTGCAGGACTCCCTCCACTTGTCAAACTGGAGTGAGCCCAGCACAGGCCCACCTGGATGCCCAGGGACTGGAGCACCTGCACAGTGAGTTGACCCTGACATACAGGGCTGCCTCAGCCTGGAGAAGGGAAGGCTTCAAGAGCACCTCAAAGCAGCCCTCTTCTGCCTATGGACAGGTTACTGACGATGGAGAGTCAGGCTGTGTCATGGTGGCTCAATGACATACATCAGGCACAAGCTGAAGGACAGCAAGTTCAAACTGAGATAAAGGGAAGCCTTTCTGCCACAGGAACAGTGCAGCAGTGGTGCAGGTTGCACAGAAGTGCTGTGTGGTCCCTGCTCTTGGAAGTTTTAAACACAGACTACACAAAGCCCTGAGCCATGTGCTCTGGCATCTTTGCTGACTGCTTTGAGCAGAAAGTCAGACTAGAGACACCTAAGAGTTTTCTATCCTTAGCTGTAGTTCTTCAGTGCTGGCCAGCTGCAATGCAAAACTGAAAGTCTAGTGAGCTCTTTAACTTTTCATTTATATTAATCTTGTTAATTTAGTGGGTGACCAGATTCCTACAAATCCAATCTATAAACAGACAGCACCCTTTTCAAACCTACTTTGATGCAAGAAAGACATAGAAAAGTGAAAAAATCTACTAATTTGAATCCCCAAGCCTGCATGGTATCATCTTCCATGCTTTTGGAGATCAGGGAGGATGGGCTTTCATAAGAAACATTACACTGCCCACTACATATGGTAATCAGAAGCATGAAAAGAACAGCATGACTCTTCAAGCAAGCAAGTCGTGTGAAAAAGCTCAGTGCTGCTCTCTACCTGCAGCCAGCATAAAACACACATTCAGGAAAATCAGTACTGGACACAAAGCACACAGGATTTTTTAAACCAAAACTAAATGCCCTCTTTAAAATGGGGAGAAAAAAAAAAATCAGTTCCAGAACTTTTCACAGGCAGAGCAGAAAAAAGTAGAGTAAAAAGAGTAGAAAATTCACCTGTACCAGAGAAAACAGGAAGCAGATGTGCTGCTGGCATGCAGAGTGGACTGAGTCCCTGTGTTATCAAACAAAACTCCCAATGCTGCAGCAAGAGGTACATCGTAATTCTTAAAAAAACAACACAAAATATGTGAGTTCCACCAAACTCACCAGTCATTAGCAAAACCCTGATTTTTGCTTTTAAAAAGGTCTGCTGTGTGTAGTCCTCATGACAGATTACTGAATGGAGGAGTTGATTCTTGTAGAACTGATTTAAACTTGGTACATGCTATAAAGTTCTTCATGTGAGAAGTGGCATATGAAATATGTTACTACGTACATATGAAGGTGTTACTTCTCCAGTGTCCATAGGAAAGTGGGAAGGTTTTGAGACAACAACATTTAGCTAGCAAGCATGCTGTAGAGCAGTCAGACAAGGGATTGTACGAAAGTTTCCAAGAGAGCTGAAAATTACAGGAGTCTCATATTTTGAAAAACAAGTGGAAGGGACTGCATAAATACCAACCATTATTAAGAATACCTTTGAAAATGCCAACTTATCATTTCCATAAGACAAATCCTCAACAATTTAAGGAAGATTCACAAAGAGGAATGGCTACCACATAACTAGCTGAGTTACTGATAACTCAGGCTTACCAACTATTGGGAATTATATTATGAACCCACACTAAATATGGTTACACAGATTGCCAAAGCTTGGAACAATCACCATCTCATCTGGTTATTAACCTCAGGACTCTGCAGGTCCAACATCCAGAAGCAGAGCTATGGTAACTGATCAGCCCCACTTGTGCATCATCATCTTGAGCTCCATCCACACTAAGGGACACTACATAACTTACATCCATCATGCTCTGGCTAAAAAAGGCATCACTGGAAAATTAGATCTTCTAGGGAAGGAAATGAGAAATAAAATTTAGCATTAAAATTTAGCATTTAACCTTCCTGTTCTTCACTTAGACTCCATCTACACATGAATTTGCAGTTACAGTTAGTAATTACATACAAAACATTGCAAGAAGTCAACACATTAAGACTCAGCAGAAAAGCTGTCTTCTTCCACAGCTGCACAAAGTCTAGGCAATTGCCTGGTTTTCCTGCTGCAGCCATGTGGCCTATACTAAAAGATCCTAAAAGCCTATACTAAAAGATCCTAAATTTTGTAGAATGTTCTGTTCTGCCAATGGAAAAAATGTCCGAGATATGCAAACAACTGCGGGAAGGGGGAAAAAAAGGAGTGTATGAATACGTAGATAATTCCTACAAGTCAATCCACCACATATATTCTCTATAGCTACTGATCTATTCTTCCCCTCTCACACTGTTTTTCTTCCTTTCCTGTTTTCTTTGCTAGCTTCACTGAGTATTTCAAGTACTCTAAATACACCAATGAAGAACTACATGTGTATGTGGAAAAACACCTTTACAGATGGCAATACTGGAACAGTAGAAATATTAAAACACTCTACAGTGTTCATAAAAATCCTAAAAATACTTTTAGACCTCACCTGGGGAAATGCAGAAGAATGAAGGGCTGACTACTGGTTGAAGGAAATCCCCATTTTCCTATTTCCATTCTCTTACTTGTTCCCTTACCCTCTGCCTCCTACCTCCTGCATGACAACAGCAGTAGATCAGACAACTATCTATTGACAAATTTAATTGCCTACTGACAAATATACACCTTCACATTTAAGCTTAATTTATCACTCCCCTGCAGCTGCAAGATTGCAGCAGACAGAAACCTCTTTACTGGCTGGGCTCCCATGTACCTTTAGGGCACACCCCAGCATGTGTTGACTACCAAAAACTGGTGGTGAACAGAAGAGCTCTTTTCACAATGTCAAGACATGGTGATCAAATCCAGTTCTGTGCCGGACAGGAATAAAAATCTATGTACATAAACCACCTCTTTCCATAGCCAACTTTTCCGCTCCAGTAAAACAGTGGGATAATGGGAATTTTCCATGCTGTTTCCTGTTACACATCAACTTTCTGTTCCACAGAAACCTTTTTGGTTTTTGTGGTTTTTTAATTCTCTCAGAAACTGGAGATGTGTCATTCAAAATGCAAGAAAACAAATCATTAACCCAGCATTTGCACACAAATCCTGGGAAAAATATACAGTGTATACTGAGTGCAGTGAATAAAATTGAAAAGTAATTTGCTATCACATTGTTGCCACATATCATTATGTGGATCAGTCATTATGTGGTGCATTGCTGGCCTTTGCTGTCCTCTGTATACCATGCAATGCTGAATGGTGCCAGAGGACCAGCCAGTGTCATGAACACCAACCTCAGATTTGAGGTGACAAAGAAACATCTCTGGTAATGATGTTTGTCTTTCTTAAGTCTTCTGACAGTGAAAAGAAAGGCACCGAAACAATCCTTGATCTACACAGGACAAATTACTGCAAATTCAGTTTGTTTTACAAATCTATAGACTATACAATATTGTTTGTTGCAAAAATTTGAACAACAAAAGAGATTTTCCCTCATTACAAGCAGAAGACTGCCAGCTTGGTAAATGTAATTCTATTACTTCTGCCACGGAGTGGCTCTGTTAGAACACTTACACATTTCAAAGACAGATGCTATTTTAGATGCCCAAAAGGAGTATGATTTGGCTGGAGTGTGACTTAGAGAAGAACTAGTCATTGCTACAGTCAGCACTATGGATATGTAGCAGAAATGATGGCATGTTCCAGGAGGATGACAATTCTGGGGGGAAAATCGAGAGAAAAAAATTAGTGAGTCTGAAAGTGGGCAGTAAGTTATTACACAGTTTAGACTTTGGCTACTTTATGCTCTGTTCCATAATCAAAGATGTTTTACAACATGAAGAAATAAAATTCAGCATTTTTGAGGTACTCTGACAGTAGCCATGACTGCCACAGGAAGACTCACAAAAGCATAGTCAAGGTGTATTTTCAGTAAGCTTTCTACAAAAGTCTTCAAAAGCTGAAGAAACCCAAGTCATCATGACAGAAAAAGAAAAGCCTTGTATGGATGAGTAATTGGTTAACTGTCAGGAAACAGAGGGTCAATTCTGCAGTGCAGGGAGGCCACTTGTAAAATTTCTCAAGGAACTGTGATGGATCTGCTGTGGCAAAGGTAAGCAGCAAGAAACATCCAGTTACTCAAAACAGGACAAGGTAAAGCTTCATGGAGAAACAATGTGAAACTGAACAGACATCAGAATGCAAGGTGACATTCAACAAATAAAGTGATCTACATGTAAGGAAAAAAACAGCAGTCCTAATAAGTTGATATGGTCTACCGCTCAGAAAAGAGATCTGAAATTATGACAATCCCTTTAAAACAGGAGTTTGTTCCGTGATTAAAAAAAAAATTAGAATTAAGGACAGGAACATCATCAAGCCATTGTGTAAATCTGTGTTTCAATGTAACCATATTTATACCTAAGACTGTATTTTTTATTCTCTTTATATCAAAAATGTTAACGGAGGTGGAAAAGCTCCCAAAAAGGACAAAAAAAGATGATCAAAATATGGGGTAACTTTTCCTTCAAGCAATCTTAAACCTAAGGAATCTTAGTTTCTTTATTCACAAAAAGAGAATTTTAGAGAGGTTTGACACATATATGAAAGTTTAAATAGGTTCTAAAGGGAGTGGTAAAGGTAATTGCAAACATCTCTTCCCATACAAGGATTAGGAGCCATTGAGTCCAGCTCATCAGTCACAACTTGAGAAAGATGTGAGTAGTTCATTGAGGAACTGGTAGTTCATCCGAAGAACCACCAGCTCATTTGTAAAAGAGGCCATGTATTCTTCCTGGCTTCCTGAAGAAGCTGAACATATTCAGAGATGCAAATCTACTGATGATAAAAGAACATAAGCCACAACAAACTCCAAAATCTCCTAGGTTTAAAAGAGTTGCAAACTTTAAACGTATCAAGTAACACTAGTGCATACACATTTCTTGTTCTTATAACTCCATAGGAATTTGTTTATGGCTATTGTAGAACACATTGCTGGTCAAGCAGTGTATTTGTACTGATCTGATACAGCCATCTTTGTGTTCTAATTCTACCTTCAGAACAAACAGCAAAAAAGAATTTGAGGCAACGACATCTAACTCGGTTTTTCTCCACAATTGTTCGCAGCAGCTAATTAAATTACCACCACCCATCCTGTGCAATGAATGACTCACAGGTTCAATGGGAAAAGGAAGAAGGAAAACAAAGCCATGTTAGGTAATTAAGGGCTATACCAAAACACACATGAAACACAGAAAGCAAATTAGGCAGGATTATCTTGCTGGTATATTTCCCCATCTGTGATAGCCTGGCTTTGCAACCAGATAATTCTAATGTCTCCTAATTTGGAATTGTCTGGAAAAGTTTAATGTATGGGTCTTCTGAGGGAGAATGTCAGATTTAAAGGAATACTCAAAGAATCTCCACTTGCTTTCCTGGAAAGAGAGAATGCATAAATTACCAAAGGCAGTGCTTTAAACTAAACTTGGTGACTTGGACTTGAGCAGGTATGAGAGCACTGTAACTTATGTTCTAGCAGATAAGACAGGCAGCCACGCTTTTCTCCATCCATTCCAGGCAGATCAAAGGTGCATTTGACCATAGCTTTAGATGTTAATGAACAAGAAATCAGATGCCAGCACACTGAAGGGAAGTGTTTTTTTTCATCAGTACCAGAACATCCCACACACGTCTGCCAGTTCCAAAGATACTGCTGTAAAAGCCCTTCTGTATCTTCAGCACTGGATCACAACCGGAAGGTTACGGCTGATTATGTGTTAAATTGGGCTGAGTTTACTAATAGGTACATCTGTCAAAGGGGAGGCAAGATGATTTTTTTTTCTAATCCTAGGACAAAACCTTCAGAAATTAGTAGAAAATGCTAAGAAGGCTAGAGTAAGTCTTTATAAGTATAAACAGACTGCAACTTCACAAAAGCGGATTGTTTTTAGGAACAGACATTTACAGATTCTGTTTTAATAAGAAGAGTAAAATGCAGATTTCCATACAAATTTCCAGGAAAAGAGGGCATAGTCTCAAGCTGCATGAGGGAACGTTCAGGTTGGACATCAGGAGGAATTAGTTCACAAAAGGGTTGTCAAGCATTGAAACAGCCTGCCCAAGGAGGTGGCAGAGTCACCATCCCTGGAAGTGTTTAAGGAAAGACTGGATATGACATTTAGTGCCATGGTCTAGCTGACAAGGCACTCTCCATGATCTCAAAGGTCTTTTCCAGCCTAATTGATTCTGTGATTCTATGTCTGCCAGTGGCTACTAAGACAAAATGTAAAATAGAGAACTGAAGTATGCATGTAGGAAATATTGTTTGTAGACTACCTCGTGAAAACCTGATGTTTAATGTCTTCTCTAAAAGTGTTTGCTGTTCAGGGCAAATATAATTAAATACCCATATAAACATTTAGCCCTTCAAATCCTATTTAATTCCAACATGATCTTACAGCATCAAGCTCCTGTATGTACTACAAAAAAATGTACAACCCACTACAAAAATTAATATTCCTCTTTAATGTAATTATTCTAAGAAGGGAGTTCCAAATTCTGCAGATGGAAAAAGACCTCTGTCATGCTTTAGGGTAAAGGAACAATAGTTACTTATCAAACTCCATCACTATCCATGTTTGCTTCTTTTCCAAAGAAAAGAAAGGACCAGGAAGCTTTATCCAGTCATGGCAGTCCACTTCACTAGTTGTCATAGCTTTGTCACTTCTCAGTTTACACATCACCCTATCACACACCATTTTGCTGAGTTAGATACAACCCCTCTGTTTAGTCTTCACCTGTAGCTATTTCGTTCAATATGCCTTCATGCTGCACTGGTCATTTATTTCAATGAATTTCACTAAAATATGAAGCACTTGATTGTTAAGTGGGTACAGACTTCCCCTTTGCAACCCAGGTATTCTCTTCTCTTTTTAATTGCACTATACCCAGTTTCTGGGTTTCATTAACTTCCTCCTTTGAACTGGTATCTAGGAAATCTCTTCATGTGCAGTTTAGACAACTACACTGATTTACAATTAAACTGGTTTACACACCAAGGCTGTATCAGACTGTATCTCCATAACATACAATTCAATGTCACTTCCCAAGAGTCCACTTGCTGTCTGAATTATAGCCTTCAAATAATGTATTATCACAAACTTATGATACAGTCTGTTCAATTTCTGTGCACCAACTCATTTGACATCTGACAATAGACAAAACAGTATTTTAATATTAATTTTTATGCCCACAGTCTGCCAGTCAACAGACTCAATAATACCAATTAATATTTGAACCACACAGTTCACAGTAGCTACTAAAGCATTTACATTATCCAGGGAACAGTCATCTACCTTTAGCTGACAACAGCTCAGCCACTTCAGGGCAAGGTGTGAAACTTTGATACCTGCATCCAAGAACTGCAGCTGTTTCTCATTCTTCAGACCTGGAAGAAACAAGCTACTACTAGCAGCTAAAGTTAAGATAACCATTGGTAATGTATGCTCTTGCTAGACAGGGCTGGAGAATGGAGAAGACTAGTCTGAAAGACTTTTTTTTTTGAGAAACACCAGTAAAATTTAAGGAGAACTGGTGTCCTAGGGTGACTATGATGCCTGTATCCCCAGTCATCTGTTCTGTGTGTGCTGTGTGTTCTGTACCTTTAAGACTGGTTCTGAGAGTAAAGCAAGGAAGGAAGAAGGGTGCAGTTTGTTTTGAAAAAACAGTGTTCACTCCTCTGCATCTTCTCTTCTTCCTTGGGACTGTGTGTGTTCATCGGATGCACAGACAGCAGCCAGGGAGAGGGTTTTTTTCCTTTTAATTAGTGTAGCTAGCTGAGGCAAAGAAGCTTCCTGGACTGTTTTTTTCCTTTTTCTTGGGACTGTTTAAATCTGCTCTGGACTGAAAAAACCCAGAGGAGCACGGGCATCTTGCACCCACAGCCCAGTGGGCCTGGACCTCGGCATTTTCCAGCACCGAAGGGACTGGGACTGATAAGAGACTGAGGGAGCTGAGCTAACTCCTGGCAAGGACTTCTCTCAGTTTTGCCATGTCTCTTCAGACCGGTGAGAAGTTTTATTGTTTCATATTATTCATTCCTTATGCTTGTGGGCAGTTTATTTGTTAAATAAATAGTTTTTTCCACTTTTCTGTGAGGAAGTTCTTTTCCCAGGCTGGCTGGGGAAGGGACGGCCTATTTGGGTTTGCTCTCCAGAGGAACCCCATTTGGAGATTTCCTCCCAAATTTGCCCTAAACCACAACAATACATTTTTATTGGCCCCACACTGGACACCAGATCAAGCAGGAGATCACTCATGCAGTAGCCCTTGGCCCAGTCAGGACAGGACCAGATGTGAAGAACACGCTCTACTCTGCAGCTGGGAGCCATGGTCTGTCCTGGAGCCTTTGGCAGAAGGTGCCTGGGGAGACTCGAGGCCGGCCACTGGGATTCTGGAGTCGAAGCTACAGAGGGTCTGAAGCCAATTACACTCCAACAGAGAAGGAAATTTTAGCAGCCTATGAAGGAATCCAGGCTGCCTCAGAGGTAACAGGCACTGAAACACAACTCCTCCTGGCACTCCGACTACCAGTGCTGGGGTGGATGTTCAAAGCAGAGGTTCCCTCTACGCACCATGTCACCAATGCTACATGGAGTAAGTGGATTGCTCTCATGACACAGCGCACCTGTATTGGAAAACTGAATTGCCCTGGGATTTTGGAGATAATTACAAATTGGCCTGAAGGTGAAAACTTTAGTTTCACAGATGAAGAGGAGCAGAAACAAGTGACACATGCTGAAGAAGCTCCACCATACAACCAACTGCCAGCAGAAGAAACACACACTCTTTTCACTGACGGTTCCTGTCGCATTGTGGGAATGAACTGGAAGTGGAAAGCAGCCGCGTGGAGCCCCACATGACAGGTCGCACAAGCCACTGAAGGAGAAGGTGGTTCAAGCCAACTTGCTGAACTCAAAGCTGTTCAATTGGCCCTGGACATTGCTGAAAGAGAGAAGTGGCCAAAGCTCTACCTCTACACTGATTCATGGATGGTAGCCAATGCTCTGTGGGGATGGTTGAAGAAGTGGAAAAAAGCTAATTGGCAGCATAGAGGAAAACCAATTTGGGCTGCCGAAGAGTGGAAAGACATTGCCACTCAGGTAGAGAAGATACCTGTAAAAGTCCGCCATGTAGATGCCCATGCCCCCAAGAGTAGAGCTACTGAGGAGCACCAGAACAATGAGAAAGCAGATCAGGCTGCAAAGATAGAGGTGTCAAAGATAGATTTAGATTGGCAACACAAGGGAGAGTTGTTCCTAGCTCGGTGGGCTCATGATGCCTCAGGTCATCACGGCAGAGATGCCACCTATAAGTGGGCACGAGACCGAGAAGTGGATCTAACCATGAACAGTATTTCTCAGGTTATCCATGACTGTGAGACATGTGCTGCCATCAAACAAGCCAAGTGGGTGAAGCCCCTATGGTATGGTGGGCGGTGGTCCAAATATAAGTATGGGGAGGCCTGGCAGATTGATTATATCACACTACCCCAGACACGCCAAGGTAAGCTCTATGTGCTCACAATGGTAGAAGCCACCACAGGATGGCAGGAGACCTATCCTGTGCTTCACGATACTGCTCAGAACACCATTCTAGGCCTTGAAAAGCAAGGCCTTTGCAGGCATGGCACCCCTGAGAAGAGTCAGACAATGGGACTCATTTCAAGAATAGCTTTATCAACACCTGGGCTAGGGAACATGGCATTGAGTGGGTGTACCATATCCTCTACCATGCACCAGCTGCTGGGAAAGTGGAAAGATTCAATGGACTGTTAAAAACCACCTTGAAAGCGTTGGGTGGAGGATCTTTCAAGAACTGGGAGCAGCATCTGGCAAAGGCCACCTGCTTAGTTAACATCCAAGGTTCCACCAGTAGAGCAGGCCCTGCCCAGTCTGAGCTCCTGCATGCAGTAGATGGAGATAAAGTCCCTGTAGTTCATGTAAGAGGTTTGTTAGAGAAGATAGTTTGGATCAATTCTGCCTCAAGTACAGACAAACCCATCTGTGGGATTGTCTTTGCTCAAGGACCAGGTTGTACATGGTGGGTAATGCAGAAAGATGGAACAACACGATGTGTACCTCAGGGAGATCTGATTGCTGGGTGAGAACCATGTGTAAATATCACCTTTTGTTGAATGTCACAATCATTGTTTGTATATAGCTGTATCTTGTTTTTATAGAGATATATGCACGTATAATGTGTATGTTTGTAGAGTTAGAATTCAGTTAGTTTTGGGAGGTTGGCGATATGGTGATAAGGGGTGGGATGTCCTAGGGTGACTATGATGCCTGTATCCCCAGTCATCTGTTCTGTGTGTGCTGTGTGTTCTGTACCTTTAAAACTGGTTCTGAGAGTAAAGCAGGGAAGGAAGAAGCATGTAGTTTGTTTTGAAAAAACAGTGTTCACTCCTCTTCTCTTCTTCCTTGGGACTGTGTATGTTTGTCACATGCACGGACAGCGGCCAGGGAGAGGATGGTTTTTCCTTTTAATTAGTGTAGCTAGCTGAGGCAAAGAAGCTTCCTGGACTGTTTTTTTCCTTTTTCTTGGGACTGTTTAAATCTGCTCTGGACTGAAAAAACCCAGAGGAGCACGGAGATCTGGCGCCCATGGCTCACCGGGCCTGGACCTCAGCATTTTCCAGCACCGAAGGGACTGGGACTGATAAGAGACTGAGGGAGCTGAACTAACTCCTGGCAAGGACTTCTCTCAGTTTTGCCATGTCTCTTCAGACCGGTGAGAGGTTTTATTGTTTCATATTATTCATTCCTTATGCTTGTGGGCAGTTTATTTGTTAAATAAATAGTTTTTTCCACTTTTCTGTGAGGAAGTTCTTTTCCTGGGCTGGCTGGGGAGGGGAGGGGCTGTTTGGGTTTGCTCTCCAGAGGAGCCCCATTTGGAGATTTCCTCCCAAATTTGCCCTAAACCAGGACAACTGGTAATATTTGCTTCTTTTAAATTCTCCATGATTTTCTAAAAAAGGCTTGGAGACATTAGCAAAAATAAACTAAGATCATATTTAATAGCTGAATGTCCACTTGAAAAATACGGGCAGAGAAGGACCACACAGTCTTGCAGTATCTAAACCCACAATCCTGGAAGAGAGGGGGCAGTCACAATGATTTCTCAGACAGGAACTGAGTGGTTTATAACCACTCCCTAAAGCAGGATTTTTCTATGGGATTTTACATGAAACCATACACACTGTGAGTGATAAACTCTTCTGAGTTTTAATAAGCAAACATTGCTTTGCAACCACAGTGTGCTAAGCCCTCAGGCAATACCCACATTGTATAGAAGCACGCAATCTTTACAAAACATTTCTGTAGGACATGTTTTTTATGACCCGTCATGCAGCAAGACAACTGAAGCAGACAGAAATTTTACAGAATGTGGTATGAAACAGTCAAATTAGCAATGCACAGGCATAAGCCAAAATAATGACTGGGAATCCGGAAGGAAAACAGACCACGTCTACAAGAGTAATTTGCTTACAAGTATTGTCACTGCTTCTGGTACTCATTTTCAGAAAAAGTGCAATTATGCATAGTTTAAAGACAGAAATGATCACCAGAGTTTTCAAATCATTAACATGTATGCCATTAATTTTATTCAAATATTACTATAAAACAGACCCTGAGATGTCAATGCTACATTACCTTAGCCACCAGGTGCCTCAATCAAATGCCCCAAAGAAATTACAGTAGGAGGCTATTATCAACACCTGAGGTCCACATTTAGGGTGTAGAAGTAACATTACCAGCTAATAGGCAAGCCACCTCCCAACATGGCAGAAATGAAGGAAGCAACACAGGCCAGACAGTGTGATATCAGAAAAAAAAAAACATATTCTTGATATCAGATCTACCAATCAAATTTAATTCAGCCATGTGAACCAGAGACCAGGCAAACAACTAAGAATCCTGATACCAGCACTGCCCTCCATTCTCCACATTCCTTCCAATGCTTTAGAAAAGGCTTTCATAAAACTAACAAATTGCTCGTCACAAGAACATGTGTCTTCCCCAAATCCCACAGATGACCAGATAAAGGGCTGAAACACAATTTTTCTTCCTCCCTGCCTCTCATCTCCGTTTTTTTCTCTTTTTTTTCTTTTTTTTGTTTTTGGAAAAGTAGGTGAGGTAGCTTTTGTTTTGAGCTAGAATCATTGTCAGATTTCATTTAAAAATTTATCTGAGAATACATATTACCATATTCTGAGAACCACAACCCTTAATCTAGCAAAGTTTTTACTGAAGAAAACCAATCAGCAGTGTGTATTCAAAAAGCTGGCAGTAGGAACTCACAACAGCTTCAGAGAGGCATGAGAGGTATTCAGCACAAATGACATAAAAGGTAAAACCCACTTTTGGTAAATTCAAGATTCAGTATTGTGCTAGCTATTTCCACTTTCAGTGGGAACATAGGACTAGATATGATCATTGTGGAGTCACTAATTTCCATCTTCCACAAGCGCAGGTATCCAAATAAAGATTTATTCATGTAAAGATTTACCCATATAAAGAGATGGACAATCTCAATCTTGAAGACCCATTTTGTTCTGTTCTTCTAACCCCTGGACATATTGTGAGCTTCAAGTCATCTCTGTTTCTCATAGTAGATTAAAGATTGCCAAAAAGAAATTCCAAAGTCAAAAAACTAGCACTTCTCCAGAAAACAAAAAGGATAAATCATCAATGTTTTGAGCTTCCCAACACCAAAAAAGTCTTTGAAGAATAATTTCTCAGTCAAAAAATGTTTTAGGGGAAAAAAAAAAAAAAACAACAAACCAACAGATAATAACTAAAGAGTCACAGAAAACGTTTAGCAGTCTGTAGCTTACAGAAGACACAGCCTAACAAGTAAGGGCTTAAGATGAGGAACTGGCTTAAAAGGAGGACCATTAAAAAAAGAAGATAATTTTTAAAAAAGAAGGAAGGTAAGAACAGAAAGAGAACTGAAAGGAACTTTATAGATATTCCTATGAACATCTTGCAGACCAAGCAATGGAGGCAGTAAGCATTACATTTTTAACAATTAGAAGAAACCGCCATGAAAGAGGCAAAGAAGGGATGAGTACAAATTGCACATGTACACCTCTTGGGTCTCAGAATCCTCCCCAAAATCTCCTATCTATACAAAATAGAGGAGCAGTATTACAGAATGATTTTGATCCACAGACAAAACAGATTAGCTTGGGTGTCAGAAGTGACCTTCCATTTAGACATAGTTCAAGAAGTAGAAGGCTAACATATTATTTCATCAAAGCAGGTGACAGAGAGAAGCAGAAGTTGAGCCACAGAAATGCAAAAATAAGCACACAAATCCCTAACACCAGGTAAGGCAAATGTAGAAGGCAAAGCACAAAGCCCTTACCAGCAGTGACAGAGAAGGTGATCCTCACTCCCCTCAGGAGATACTCGTAAGAAAGAATTAGGCATTAGAAACTAGTTCTGACTAGAAGGAGAAACCACTTTTGCTGAGAAGATGGTCCATCTTAAAAGGAATACAAGAAATTAGCAAACTTATAAGGTTAGTCAGGAATAGTATTGCTGTGAGAATTAGCTCAAATTTAACTAGGAAAAACAAATGGGAGGAAAAAGAAACATTTTAGCTAGTCAACTTTACAGAATAAGATAATACAGGAGAATACAAAGGAATAAAAATATACAAAGCCTGTTGTGTGCCAACACCACTCAAAGCAAGAAACAACTTAATACAAACCATGCTGCCAAAAAAACCAACCAACCAACCAACCAACACCAGTGTACCTAAATTCACTCCCACTGTGTTTTAAATCTGAAGACACCCCAGTGATTCAAAACTAGCCTGTCTGAACAAGATGTTATGAAATGTCAACAAGATTGTTAAGCATTTCTTTCCTGCCTTCATACAAAGGTATTTCCCAACTCTCCTATCATAGCCAATCAAGGGTTTCCCTATTTTCTTCAGGTTACATCAACCGTGATATCTGCCCTCAAGGTAGGACAGTATCTCCAAGAGGAAGATTAAACAGTCAAGCATACTGCCAGAATTAGAACTGGTTTCACATTCTGCTACTGCCTGTCTGTTAAATCTCTGTCTGTGGTAGCTTCACAAAGGATTCCACTGTTGCTTTGTAGAAAGTGCATGTCAGCAACAGTGATCTGACTATATGGAACAAACCACAGATAAGCTACTGAGCAGGTACATTTAAACAGAACAAAAATAAGAGGGCTTAAAGCGATTGAGTGATTATTGTTACAATAAATCAGTATGCAATTTTTGAGGAAAGTTTCATTAAACTTGTATTCAAGAATAGGAATGCTCTAAGAAGACAAAATCTAAACATTTGTTTTATTTACAGGGTATGTACAAGAAGTCTCTACTCAAGTACTTGATCACCTTCTTGTTCAACCATAAATATTTTGCAAAGAGGTGAGAAAAGTCAGAATGATTTTTGATTAAGAAAAAAATATTACTGCTAACAAAAAGAAATTACAACACCTTGGAAAAAGAGGTTTTAAATACTTTTTAAATGGTATGAATTCTTCTCAAGCACCATCCGGAAACTAGTAAAAAAACTGTTTCTGAAAGGAAACTGCATTTCTCAATATACAAGAAGCTGTGTGTGAGAAAGCTCCACCAAAATAAGTTTGTATTGAATTATTATTTATATCTACATCCTGTTTAGCCATTTAGAAAAAAAAAAGTTTAGTTCATGTTCCATAGATCCCTTTGTGTAAAGCTTTAAAAAGGCTTCTGCTAAAATAGGGAGGGCCCCCGTACTTATATCCTCCAATTCACACTCTGTGGCAACTTAGTACTTTCAACCTGGATTTCCCCAACAAAAATAAAGTCATCCTTATCGTTTCCTTATGAAGTTGGCTTTAAGCTTTAAACAAAGAAATATAAAGGGGATAAACAGTCTTGTTATTTTGTATAGATCTACGTAGCTTGATCAAAATACTTTTCTGAGACAAACCCAACTTTTGCCAGAGAAGGCTATTGTTTGCCAAGCTACAGCTGTTTTTCTACATGTTCCCAAGACTCATAACCCTTGAAAAAGGGCGCCTTAGGGCACTGCCTAAGGACCCTTTCCTGGCTTAATTATAGCAGCACTGCAATGAAATGCAATTGAGGCTTGTTTGCACTTTGGACACTTGCCTACTTATAGTGAGAGGTTAGAGCTTACAGTCAGGCACTCTTCATCTTCAGCTTTTTCTAAGGAATAAAGGTACTCCAGATACATACACTCGTCTGATACAAGCTAGCACAGGACACCTCTGGACACAAACATAACTGCTTTTAATTTCTCTTATTACTATTGTTGGCATCAAATAGAATGTCATATACTAGAATAATCCTATATTTCAGCATAAAAAATACAATTTGAAGTTCAAGTTATATCCTGTATTTCTGTAAAAGAAGACCAAGAGAAACCTTATCTGCTGGAGCATGGGAGAAGAGAAAAACCCAACAAGTTCCAAAAAAACACACCAAGCCAAATCAACCCTCAGAAACATTGCATCACAGCTGAAGTACTCAGTTGTTTTTTTAAATGAACCTGATGCCACAATCACTGTAAAACATATTTCATACTATTAACCACCATTATGAAAGCATTCTCCTTTCAGGCTTTTTGAAAAGAAACACATGTATGATGCTGAGTTCTATAGATATAATGTTTTCTTTCACAATTACAAAGTACTTCAAAAGAGAGAAATTGTATATAGCCTTCTGCTCAAATTATTAGATAATTGTCTCATGCGACTTCATTGAGAACAGGCTGGCTTTTATACATCAGCTTTATTTTAAATAAATATGCCATTCAATATTCAATATTATAATAATATCTAACAATATAATCTACTTCTGTTTTAATTTTACAGAATAGGAACTAGCCCAAAACCAAACTATTTACAAATGCTGCACAAAAATATGCCGATAGAAATGTATTGTTTGAAAATTAGTTTTCATTCCTGTGGTTTTCATTTTTCTGGGTTTGGTTTTGCTCCATCTGAGAACTTATTCCACACTTCCAACATGTAATTAAAAATATTTTTTTTTACTTCTCCCTAAACAGCTTCTTCTCCTTGCTCTTCAACTTCATTCCACTTTGGTTTTAACATTAAGTTTCCTACAAAATAGAGAAGTTAAACATTAATTTCATCTCGTGAGACAGTTAGGACCTCTGGTCAGAAACTGTATATGGGCATTTCAAAGATATGAGAGTCTAAAACCAGCTGCACAGTATCTTGTCTTGTAAACATATGAACCAGTTCGATTTGACATAGCTCAGCTTTGCCATTTTGATAGTGACAGCACTGAAAAAAATGGTATTACTTGGTAAGGGCTGCTGCTTGCTCCTTCAGCTCACAGAGGCAATCCAAAACTGGTGGGGGAAATCAAGGAACACCCCTCTGCAAAAAAATACTACCCTTCTAACTGATTTTTAAACTTTTAATTCAAGTAAGTAGGACCATATAAATAAAGTAGAATTTGAGAGAAAACCTAGAAAACTGATCATTTTGTAATCTAATGTTACCAAAACATTAAGTTACAAAAAATAGCAAGAATTGTGTGAAGATAAAGTTGGAATGAGTCCTGGTACTCACAGCCAATCATTGTCCTTCGGTGACACGCAACCAGAATGTGAAACAAACTTTCTGTTTGTTTCACAAAAAATATTTGTTCAAATATTTAGCAGTAAAAAAGAAAGAAAGAAAAGAAAACATTTCATAAAAATCACATATATTGGCTCAGCCGTATAGACACATTTCCACGTGATAGCAATTTCCTGAGTATTAAATCACAAATAGAATAAGTTTTCTCTGTAAAAGATCACAGTAAATAGCTTCACTGGAGTTATTTGGTCTGTAATAATAAAAAAATAATAAAACTGAATACTAAACCAAAAATAAGCTGTGAATGCCCCATCCTTGGAAGTGCTCATGGCCAGGCTGGATGGGGCTTTGAGCAACCTGGGATAGTGGAAGGTGTCTCTGCCCATGGCAGGGCCATTGGAACTGGATGATCTTTAAGGTTTCTTCCACGTCCTGTTGGAAATTATACCAACTTCAAAATTTTTTATATAACTTTAGTCAGGCTTTTTGTTCACTTT
Organism: Cyanoderma ruficeps; assembly: GCA_008694505.1. Taxonomy (NCBI): domain Eukaryota; kingdom Metazoa; phylum Chordata; class Aves; order Passeriformes; family Timaliidae; genus Cyanoderma; species Cyanoderma ruficeps. Next base: position 1,076,798 of record VZDJ01000511.1, read on the forward strand.
TGCCCAGGGTAAAGGACTCTAAGTTTCCTTTCAAAGGATTGTTTCACCACTTGAGGCCTGATGACCTTAACATCTCAGCAGACTGGGAGTAACACAGAAGATACACAAAAGATAAAGACCACTAACAAACATCAACTCCAAACATCACCCCTGGCATGGCTGGAGACTCCTGGTCTGGGAAAAGATAGGTTAGAAAACAATGAATGAGAACCTAATTAACATCGAAGCTGAAGGGATCAATAACCAACAGGAAGCCAAATACTAAGAACTGTGTAACTTGGGACCAATGAATATTGAACCAACAAATTTCTTTGGGTTTTGACTGTGTAAGTATGTGAAAAATCCAGTAAAAATTCTGTATGATTAAATGCTTTTCTCTGCACAACCCAGGCAATGTGGGGATGAAATTGTTTCTGTTGCACATCCTGGCCAGAATAAAGTAATGCTTAAATTTTCTTAACACTAAAAATGTTGGAGAGTTTTTGTTTCTCCTGCAGTTTTGGTGACACCAACACAAGCCTTTTTACAATTCTATGAAATGCAAGTAATTAAGTGCTGAAATCTAATGACATAGCAAGTCATATTCCTTGTAAGCCAAATACCATCCAATGATGGATGTATTTTGAAATGGGTGTTTTAGTTCAAAGTTTACTATTATACATAGGAAAGACTCTTAGAACCTTTTCAGTTAGAGGAGGTTTTTATGATCTTTAAGTCCAAGTGTTAACCCAGCAGGGCCAAGCCCACCACTAAAACATGTTCTTTAGTGCCACATCTACACATTGTTTAAATACCCCAAGGGTTGGTGAATCAGTCACTTGCCTGGGAAGCCTGCTCCAAAGCCTGATCACTCTTTCCATGGTGGAATTTTGATGGTGGGTATTAGTGGACATTAAGTACAAATAGTGGATATTAGGAACACATTTTCCTAATATTCACTCTAACTTCCCCTGGCACAGCTCAAGATCCTTTCTTCTTATCACACTGCTTGTTAGCAGAGAAGAGGCTGGCCCCTCCCACCAGCCACAACCTCCTTTCAGGCAGCTGTAGGGAGTGATAAGGTCTCCCCTGAGCCTCCTTTTCTCCAGGAAAAACACCCCCAGCTCCCTCAGCTGCTTCTCACAGGACTGGTGCTCCAGACCCTTCCCCAGCTCCATTGCCCTTCACTGGACTCTCTCCAGCACCTCAGTGTCTTTCTTGCACTGAGGGCCCAGAACTGGACACAGCACTCGAGGTGTGGCCTCACCAGTGCCCAGCACAGGGGGACAATCCCTGCCCTGGCCCTGCTGCCCACACCATTGCTGATCCAGGCCAGGATGCCATTGGCCTTTTTGGCCCCCTGGGCACACCCTGGCTCATGTTCAGCTGCTGTCACCAGCACCCCCAGGTCCTTTCCAGCCACTCTGTCCCAGCCTGTGGCCCTGCCTGGGGCTGTTGTGACCCAAGGGCAGGACCTGGCACTGGGCCTTGTTGAACCTCACACCATTGGCCTCAGTCCATGATCCAGCCTGTCCAGATCCCTCTGCAGAGCCTTCCTGCCCTCCAGCAGGTCAACACTGCCCCTCAAATTAGTGTCATCTGCAAAGTGAGTGAGGATGCACTTGATCCTCCCATCCAGACCATTGATAAAGATCTTAAAGGGAGGTGCCCCCAGAACAGAGTCCTGGAGAGCCCCACCCATGACCAGCCACCCGCTGGATGTAACTCCACTCACCAGCACTCTCTGGACCTGACCATCCAGGCAGTTTTTAATCCAGAAAACAGTGCACCTTTTTCCTGTCTGTTAGACAAAGAATGGTACAATGGTTTAGGTTGGAAGGGACCATTAAGATCATCTAATTCCAACCTCCCTCCCATGGGCAAGGCCAGCTTCCACTAGACCAGATTGCTCAAAGTCCCATGTAACCTTATGCTAAAAAGTTTAAACTGAAGCAAGAAAGATTAACAGGAAATTTAGGCTAGATCTTAGAAAAAAGCGTGTAGAAAGTAGAGCTAGTTGAGCTCAGGAAGAGTTTGTCAGAAGAGATTGTAGAACCTGATGTGGTTTTTTTTTTAGAGAAGCAGTCTGGTCAGAACTGGTTTGGTCATAGTTCATTGTGCTTCTGAGCCAGGAATTAATTGGATGACTCTCACTCCTTTCAGCTCTATTAGTTATGATGTTATCATGTGAACATGAAAAACAGAAACATTTGTGCATTAAGGGAGACTCCCTGTTACTGAGGCTTCTTACACTTTTCACCAATCTGTACCATGAAGTCTTCCATCAGCAATACATAAATCCATTAAGTCATCTGTCTATAAAACACTTTTCTCTATTAAGCCCTTCTAAAATGTATTTCAACCTTGTCAAACCCAAAACAGCTGTTAAAAATACCTTTACAGAAAGATTTTTTTGATATCCCAAATTAATCTTGAAAAGCCCCACCAAGATCAAAGCCTACTCTTCAAATGAAAAGTCTGTTTTCAGTACAAAACACAGACAAAGCCAATAGAAAGTTACTTAAGTCAGTTTAAGAGCTAAGGAATACAGCAGTGTCCAGTGCCTAAACACCAACACAGAGACCTGAAGTAGTTCAACACAGTGAGCATATAATAGTAAAAATTTATATACCACTTTTATAATTTCTTTTCAGTCCTTCACTGAATACTTTTTCCTTAAGAAGTCCTTCCTTGCAGCAGTTGTTACAGCAAGCAGACAATACACATGCTGAATTATAACACAAGCAGCTTTTCTTAACAAAAATATTCTAACAATGAAGGGAACAGAGAATCAAAACCAGAAAATCTTCAACTCTATTCATATACAATATCACAGTTAACACCCATGAGGAGAAAATGGTTACTTCATCAGAACAGGCGCTGAGAGAAAAAAAGATGCCAGCTTACCTGGTACATGTATCTCATAAAGCAGCCTTGTAAAGAAAGCTTGAAAGAAGTCAGAGGAGGACAGAGAAGTGACAACATGAAATTAAGTGGCATTCTTTGCAATATTATTCAAGAACTAGAGCAGATTACTAACATCTTCCTTCCTCAGGAAAGAGCTTCCCACACTACAGAATTTAAAAGAAAAAATCCTTAACTCTCATAAAAGAAGACACAAAACCTCCCTTTTCTGAATCCCATGCTAGAATTCACAAACAATTTTGCAATCACAACAGATTTTTTGTAATTATGTTCAAATTTCAATGATAAAAAGAGCAGAAGGCTTACATAAGTACTCAAATAACCAGACACCAATCACCCAAGGCATGCACTGTGATTCCACAAGAACCACAAGACCTTGCCTAAATCAGTAAATTCTTTACATTTCACACCTCAGTTTAGCCTTCTGAAAAACAAAATAGCTTGGGTCTCATTTGGAAGTCTGAAAGTTAAGCCACCATCTGTGAGATTTGGGAATACAAGCATATGGAATAATAAAACCTTCATGAGGAAGAGTTCCACAGGCATTTCCAAATACATTCAGATTTTTGTACTTACTAAGAGCTTTATTCATATTCTCCATCTAGAGCTGATTTATCAACCACCAAATTATTATTGGACAGTGATAGCTTATAAAAGATTGATTAATGTTACATTATAGGCTCAGCATAAAACATGCCTAAAACAACAATTTCTTTTATTGTGGTTTTCTTTCTGATTATCCAACAGTCCTAGAGCCTCAGTTCAACTTGGTTTACTCCACAGTAGTTGTTTTTGGGTTTTCTAGTTGTTTGGGGTAGGGTTTTTGGTTGGTTGTCTTCTTTTTTTTTTTCTTTTTCTTTCTAAATATACATTTTGACCTTGTTATTTGGATTTAAAACTCTCTTTTATGGTGTCTATATTATTCTTTCCTGCAAGGCTGAGGTCCAGTATTTGGGGTTCTCACCTACTGTGGCCATTGCTTTTTAATCTAGCATGTGTATTTCCGCACTTGATCCCTTTCAGAGTCATCTTTTTGTTCAAAGTCAAGTGAGATGGCACAGAGAAAAGCATTTTAGAACAACTGAAACTAAGAGTTACTTCCTTCTAACATCCCAAAATAGGACCCAATCTGCTCATGAGCCTTTCTCTTAGTAGATTCATTCTCTTCCATGGCCAGTAAATTTAAGCAGAGGAAAAAACAACACACAACTCTTATGAAGAGCAAGGCAAGAGCATCTGAAACATGAATCCTGATGTCAGTAACCAGAAATCTTTGTCAAGTCTTAGTCAGCACATTTGCTTCACTTTCCCCTCATGGTTCCAGATCATTTGCCTATAAAGATTCAACTTCACAACAAATCCGACCTCTTTTTCTACACACAGACAAGTGCACTTGGCAAGATCTTGCATGGTTTCCAAATACACTGAGGTGTTTGTAGTAATCCCTGTCTGCCTGTAGCTTGCTTGTCACAGCAGAGACTTGAGTCAGTATGGAGGAGAGTATGAACCTCTGTCAGGCCTCCAGGTATGATCCTGTACAAAAGAGTTATTACTTACACATGTATATTCCAGAGAATTGCACTGGAATGTCTTCCACTCAATCCAAGATGACAACAAAATGAAGTAGGCAGATCTCCAAGACAACACTAATACAACACAGGCCTAGTTAAGAAACAAAATCTCACATGTTTTGGAAATGTGTGCACTTTTAGAATTGGGGTACAAATAATTATCTTCCATTAGGGTAAAGTGTATGTTGTCTGACTACATTACAGTGTAAAGAGTGGTTAAAAAAATCCATTTCTAATGGAATTTAAGGCAAAGATAAGCAAAACAGATGTGTCATGGTTTTTTGCCTGAGATCCAACAGTTATTAATGTTGAGGGCATCTTTCACTAGACCAGGTTGCTCAAAGGCCCATCCAACCTAACCTTGAATATTTCCAGGGATGGGGCATGTACAGCTTCTCAGGGCAACCTGTACCAGTATCCCACCATCTTCACAGCAAATAATTTCTTCCTAATATCTAACCTAAATTTGTCCTCTTTCAGTTCAATCCTATCACATGCGCCCTTGTAAAATGTCACAGTTATGTGATGGAAACATGTTGCCTTGTTTTGAAACAGTAACCAGTGGAAGGTTATGGATCTGTTCAACATGGTGCCAGCATGTTTCCAAGGCTAAAATGAAGTTTTGAAAATGCTACTGAGCAGTTAGTCTCTGTTCTGTCATCTGCATCCTTTTGGAAGCCCAGGAAACATACAGCAGACTCGTGTGTCCCTCTCTTAAATGACACTTCAATTTGGAGGAGGAGAAAGCGGGACATTTCATTCCATTGGCTGTTGCTGCTTTCCTTACTGTAATTTAAAAAAATCCTCTTTCAGATGAGAAGCTCTGTGGGATTGGATCTGGAGATCCACCAACATTATTTTTCTGTAATGTGTAAAGGTCCCAATATATGAATCAAGAAGCATATTGATAGTGCACATGCTAGGATCTTTTGAGTTTTCCTGTGCAGCACCAGAAGTTTGACTCAATGATCCTTGCAGGTCCCTTCCAACACAGGACACTCCATAATAAAATAATTGCATGACAAATAATTTGTGTTTGTGAGGTCTTGAAGACACCAGGAGGATTGAGTGAAACAAGCTAGGTCTAGAACATTCATTGGTAGCATAAAATAAAGCTAAAAAAATCAAGTTGTAAGTTTGGGAAGCCTTGGGAGAAACATTGTTGGAAACAGAGATACAAGATTTTTGCCTGTGTTGACAGAGGCAAGTGTGACAATATCACAAACAGAATTTTAAAATCTTCCTTACAACACACCATGTCATAGCTGTATGCAGCCTTTGCTTTCCCTGACAAAAGATATTCTTACACCACCTCTCACATTTTTACATTTCCTAAAAGTCTATTGCCAAAATGGCATTTGAGATCCTAGTAACGCTTACTTATTTAAATGCTTCCTTTCAAAACTTAAGTATATATAGTCACAGCAGTGGAACCATAGTATGAATTTATGGCATCTGTTAAACACTGTTTTCTACTCTTATACAACATAATACCCAGCAATATAAACCCAGTAAAAATTCAATATCATTTTGTACTATATTAATCCTTTCCATAAAAATGAAATGGCACTCAAAGGTTTCCATATGACAAAATATAATTAGCTTTATGATTTGTGTGCACTATAATCAAACTGATCAAAATACAAACACTGTAATAAAAGGCAGATCTAAAAGCACTATTTACTTTAAAAGGCTTTAAAGGATGCTGTGGAACAGCCTTTCCAAAAGCATTTACGGATTTAATTACACATGAATACAATCTTAAACTACTTTGAAGACAGTAGACTATAATTATAAGGAAGCTGTATCAACAAATATTCAGCAAACCACTTTGAAAACTCACTTCAACACCTAGGCAAACATTTTCTGGTGAGAAAAAAAACTAAAAACACAGTGGATGACATACAGTGATGGTAAGAATTAAAAGTGTCTTTCCACCAAAAAAAAAAAGCCAACTCATTAACAGATTAAATTTTGTGGCATTTGATGCACTTCCTTTTTTTTTTTTTAATCTACTATCCACTTATAGCGATCTATTATCCACTTAAGGGAAGAAGTCATCTTCTTGCCTTAACAGATACCTATTCTTAAACAAACACAGGACATCTTCAGAAAACAGAGTTGAACTATTTACAGTAGCAATCATAATAGTAACTTATCATTGATGGCCTCAGGATATAGTGCATGTTCACAGGAAAAAGCAATCTTCTCTAAGACAAACAGACAACTTTTGAGCTCACAGAACAAAAGTTTTGGACCTGGAGAACAAACTTTTCCCACTTCTGCTGTAATATGGCATCTTGTGAAAGATATAATTATTCTGCATCATAATTTCTAGTGCTCTGTGGTTGTCCAATTGCTGTTAAAGGCAAATACAGACTAACAACAAATACTTTACAACTCATACTCAAAAACAACAGTTTTTGGCAAGACTATGACTAAAAAAACCAGAACATTAAAAAAACCCTGCAGCTACATGCAAAATACTATGAGTGGTATATATTACTGTTGTTCCCTATTTCCACTTGCAGATCACCTATTAGATTCTTATTTATCCAACTGTACAAGGTAGAGGATGTGATTGCATGAGCACAGACAGCAGGGCATGCAACTTTGACCATAATCACAGGGAGTTTGCTTTTCATCACAACTTAGAATTGCCCAGTCAGGAATCCTTGCAAATGAATTTGCTTTTTTGCTCATCTCATTGCTATGCATGGTCCCAACCTCTGGATTACAGAACGTGAAAGAAAAAATTCACTTTCACTGAAGAGCCACTCCTAGTTTTTCATCCTCTCAATAATTCAAATGATATAGTGAAATAATGGATTTGCAATTTGCCACAAAATTGACATGCTCCCCTGCTATCTTTCAAAGTCTTTTCAAAATCTCAGGGCACCTCAGATTTCAAACAGGTCATTTTTTCATAGGAGACTGTCAAAATTTTAAATATTTTTGCTTTGCAATGTATTTACAAATTACATTTTAACCTAATATATTCAATTAATTTTTTAATTTTTTTTATAATTTAAGAGGCTACTTTGCAAACTAAAAGGATGCACCATAAAAGGATGCTCAGCAGAGGACATCAGAAAAATTCCATGCTCATACCATCACCCCCTGCATCACTTGAGCCTAACAAGAGTAGTTTATTTTCCATATGGAAGACCATGAAGGCAAAATACAACATTTTGACAACACATTACACAACTGTTTTCTGGACAGGCAGCAAAAGTGAGGATTAGGAATCCTGGCATCCAAAGAGCAGAAGCAAAAGAGCACTTATGTACAGAATAACTAACCCCACAGCTTTGATAAATGCAAATTGAACAGCACCTTGTCTGAACAGAAAAGTTTGGAGACTTCCGTAATGCTGATCTGGGCTTTTCCTCTTGTCCTCCTTAAAGCTAACAGCCTGTGGAACAACACTGCCATTCTCCAGAGCAGGAAGGAGCCATGGAGAGCAGAGACAAATCAGATGGAACAAAACCTGTATTCATGAAGTCCCTAGTCCAGGACAAGGCTCTATTCCAACTTGCAAGTTTGAACAACGGAGATTCTGACAAAAATTAACAGGCTAATTTGGCAAACTATACCTCACCAAGTGAAACACATCATTGATTGTCAGAGGTTCTCTAAGAGCTGGAAACCCAGTGTATATCACTGAGTAGCCCAGGGAAGCAGCACTGACTGCACCAAGCTGCTGAGATCTTTGAGCAGGTACCATGAGCTCTGGACACAAGGAGTGAGAGACTCTCAGCAATGTCAGCACAGTTCACTTTAACCAACTAACTCTGTGCAGACAGGGAAGAGAATTGTATTCTGATTCACACTTCTGGCCCAGTCTTGATGTTCTCCCCCTTCACCCATCTTTACTTTCCTCATTTGAAAAAAATGTTACAGCTGTTCCTTTACTTCAGGAAAAGTAGAAAGGAGAGTCTCGGCCCATAGTACAAAACTCACAATGTATCTGACATGCACGTGCACAGAATGACACCTGCACCAGGACAGTCTGCCTCTCTTTCTCCTGTTTAGGTTGGTAGCAACACAAACCACAACCAGAGTGGTTCAAGCAGCTTGACTAGAGGTTTGCAACAACAAAGCAGGCACAGTCCCACCCAATGCAAGTCACTGCCAACACTGGGGTGATAGCAAGAACCTTTTATTTAAGGCTGGAAGTTAAAAACATTTAGACCTTTCCTTTCCAACAGTCTATCCACATAATATCAGCAGTGACTGTGAATGGAATTATCCACTTTTCCCAAAGGGTAGCACATAAAAGGACTTTTTCCTGCTGCACTTTTTTTGCTTTTGTTTTGCTGCCTATGTCAAGGACACGACATAGGAAAGGGAGGAGTAGACAGGATACGCTATATGAACACTGTTATTACTTTAACTTAGTATTTTCCAATGGGAAACCATGTGAGAGAGGGGAAGAGTCTCATAGGAAGCTTTCCACACTCTATGTCACAGGCTGGCTCCAGGAACCTCCCAGACATGCTCCCATGATTACCTGCTATTTCATGCTGGTTGGCTCAGTTGGTTTCTTTTCTTTTAAGAGCTTTCTCTCCACCATTTCTTGAGTAAATGTTATTTCTGTTTTGTTCTAACATCAGGCATATTCCTTAGCACAACAGCTGATTCCAGTCAAACCATTTCAAGACGTGAATTTATAATTATAAACAAAGACAAATCTAAGTAAGTTCAACGTAAACCAGAAAACTAAAAGCACATTTGCATCATTTACTATACTTACGATATACAAACTATAACAAGCAAAGCTTTAAAAACGTGTCCTTTATTTCCACTTCTCATGGCACAAATTCAAGCCAAGAGGCTACTAAAACTAAAATACCAGTTACTCATGATTTTCAGGAAGAAGATGCTAACATTGATGCAATGTTGTCACAGTGCATCACTTTAGCCACACCCAGCATCTGAAAGCAGAAAGAACTACAGGGAGCTTTTTGTTATCCTTGTGTTGCTTTGAAACAGAATTATTTACCTACTGGTGCCATATTCTGAAACCAACAAAAACTTACTTTCTGATTTTCTGAAACAGGAAAATGCATTTTCCAGTATTTTTCCTTCTAATATACACCAGCAAGACCATGCTTCCACTAGGCCTCCTTAAGTATTTTTGCGTTGTTCTCACCCCTGTAGAGGCTTCTGTCCTTGTTTTTCTATCCAAAACAACAAGTAATGTGAAAATTACATTTTGTATGTTCCTGCAGTCACATGTATAGGTTAGGGACAGAAAGAATGCCTTATTACCCCTGTTGAAAAAAACCTTAAAATTATATGAAAACAGATGAAAAGAAAAAAGTCTCAAGGGCTAGTACAGAGTATCAGAGTATAGTACAGAGTATATGTGTAGGCACACAGTCATGCACACTCTTTCCAAGGTGGAGTCCTAAATATGTATAAAGGTGGCAAGTGTCCTATCATAAAAACTGGTTTACAAGAAAAAAAAAAAATTGGACTATTTTCCCTCTGAGGTTCATGTAGGTAGAATTCTCCATCATTATTTTAACAGAATCTTTACCTGGTTAAGCAAATTAAATCAGAAACAGAAAGGAAATAACTTAGAACCCTTGTTACAAGCTGCCATGTGCTTACAGTCTCTACAGTGACACCGATTGACAAATTAATCTGCCTGTTCCCACACATCCAGTTGACACATCTGATGCAGACACTTGTATGATGGAAGAAGCAGAAACATGCACCTGAAAAACTGCTACTCCCGAGAGAAGTTACTAGCTATATGAAACATGTTGAGTTTTATTTTCATTGGTGGTTGATTTCTTAATCCCAAAAGTCTTCATATGATTTTATGATAATATTTTCCTTTTGGAAGGAAACATCTATCAGTTTCAGATCCCTACAAATACCTTTAGTTTTTACATTAACCACCTCTGCTTTGCTCCTCCTCACTTCAAGAGTATACACTTTAAAGTAATCGCATCTAGTTAATTCACCTGAAATAGGCATTACATCTCCTCCTGTACTCTTGCAAAGATGTAGGTTTTCAGGCAGCACAGGCTGTTTTGCCACAGATCACTATATAAACTCTTCCTCCATCTCATAATCTGTACGTGCCATAAAAACAGGAAGCCTATTTAATGGTGCAGTACAGTTGATGTCATGGGTGCTTTAGAGTGTTACTGATAAGCAGGTTGATAACAGACTAACAGTTGAGATGTCTGTAGTCCAAAGGACTAAAGCCTCACTTGCAGCACTGTACCATGGGGACATGCAGAACAGGAAGTGTCCAAGTAATTCAGTACAAGCTGAACACATGGTGTTGCTAAGGACTGGCATCTGAGAAACTGCTTAGATATTGGATAAAAATCAAGCAACTAGCAAACAGAAAATCGACTGAATCTACAAAACAGCATGCAGCAGAAAGCACAAGACCCAAAGAATTAACTGGAAGGGAAATATGAACTGGAGTTTTGTGGTTTGTTTCTTGACATTGGTATGGAGCACACAACACCTGATAGCTGCCAGACTGCTGACACACCTGAGCAACAAACCCAGCTACACACACAAGCAGGCAGTGGTGCAGAAGCAGAAACCACCACACTATTTCTGCAAAGCTCTCACTTCAGCAGGCCTCTCTGTTTACTATGATGCCAAAGCTGTCCAAATCTACCCTCCAGTCAGATCTTATGTACACCTAGCATTTTCGTAAAGGAACTATTTTGACCTTCAAATGCATTTTACATGGGACCTATGCTCTGCCCTCTACACTGTGGCCACAACATTGCATCTCCAGATGCTCTGAAGCCTAGTCATCATCCTCCTCACTATCCTCCCTTAAGTATCAGCAGTCAATGAAATCAGTATCTTTCGGCATTTTAATGAATGAAGCTAGCTCTTTTTATATTGCAATTTAAAACATTTGATAAAATTAAGTATTTTGCTGCCCAAAAGCTCAGAGTGACATACCAGTTATACAACTGTGACTGTAACTGCAGCCACCACAACTTAGCAGGGCATTCTAGTACATAGACAACATCTGACCCATTTTAAACTAAAACAGAACCAATTACTGCCAGAGCATGTACTTCACTATACATTTTACCTGCTCATACCCAGGTTTGCAATACACACACACATTTATACTTGGACATACCCTCAAACTATTTGAACAGCCTACTCTAGCCTTCTAAAGAACTGGCAGACCATTTGAGTATCTTGCAGACTGTAACCCTCTCTGCTCCTTAAGATAGTATACTCTCATTACACAGGAATTTTTAGACAGAAAGTTTTCCTAAGAAATTTAAATACTATAAAGAAATATGCCTTTGACTCTTCTTTTCTACCATTTAGAAGACTTCTAGATGTTGAAAACAGAAAACAGGCAAATGTCATGGGAAAAAATCTCAAGCAGACGTTAAACTCGACCTGGAACCAAATTCTATAAACAAAACAAAATGTTAAGCTTTGAGATTCTGTCCTCAACTAAGACTTACTGATGGCACATAGCCCCTACCACTGTTGTTCAAAACTCACCTATACTTTTGACTATATGAAGTGGTATGTTCCAGGCTTCCTCCTGAAAAGTGTTAACAGAAGGAGCAGCATTCGCATTTCAAAAGCTCCAGGATATGAAACATGATTTGAGTAACCGAGTTTACATTGTTTACATTACATTATTGTAATGTATTCATTAGAATTAATTTCTACAAAACCCCATGCATCTAACTGTTCTAATCCTTAATTAGAACAACAGGGAGCAGAAAAGAAGAATGCTATCATATTTGGAACATGTGCTTGAAGTAAACTTCTTTTTTCTTTTACATAAGGTTTGGTAAGTTTAACTTAACAGCATTTCCAAAATGTTAAGGCTCTCCAGGCAAAACTTACAATATATGCATTTAGCTAACATGTTTCAATATGTGACATTACTCAAACATGATAGATATTTAATGGCAAATGTACATAAACCCTCCAGCAATTACACTACACAAGAATTCTCAGGAACTGATGCACATGAATTCCAAATTTTCTTACACCTCAAGAGGTTGGCTGAATTTTTCGTTACTTTTTTTAACTAAAGAGGAGGTTTTAATAAATCTTTGACAGGACAAAAATCTACAGTAGTCTCTTTATGCAAACTAGCATGACAAATCCCTTTTGTTATCTAACTGACTTAAATCCAATCCTAAAAAACTTAAATTACTTCTTTTCACTCAAATGGCATTAACACTAACATAAAATAGTTAGTTAGAACATTGCCTTACCGTGTAAATGCCAATTCTACAAACAGCAAATGAGAGCTGGATACATTCAGACATAGTCTAAAGAATTAAAATAGAGACATTATCAAGAACACTATTTATTAAGAACTACTTTTCTTCCCATCTCTCCCCTCTCCCCTGAAAGAAACACCTTCTTCAAGGCTGTATTAAACAACCTGAGAAAAATGCCAGATAAATTCATGTTATACAGATACATACTACCTTTCATACAGAAGCAGCTAAGTGTAGAGGTGTCAATACCTTCACACTTAGTAGTTCAGTATTTCATTATAGGTCTCAAATTACCTAATGATCCCCAAAATGCCTGTACACAACATTTATGATTTACATGTAAGCTTTCAGTCTCATTCATTTTTAGCTACTCTGATTTTAAAACAATCTGCAAGAATCATTTTAATGGAGTGCTTTTCAGTCTCTTAGTGGACTGTAAAGAGGTTCTGTGTTTATTTGTTACAGTTTTTCTCTTCCTTTACCATTACTGAAACTGTCTTCCTCTATATACCAGAATAATGCATATAATTTAATGTTTGCACATATCTGGAGCCTTATTCCTTTAGTTTTCTGATATTTTCATCTTCAAAGCAGAATATGAAAACGGAACATTTTACTTAATCTGTTCTTACAGCTGGGAATAATCATGTTAAAAAGTTTTTACCCTCAACTTGCTCAAATTCCAATCTGCTGTGATGCCACAATTCTATGTCTTCTGCAGTCACCCAGAGAGGCTGAGGATGGACTACGAATTTCTGATGAAACAGATGAAAAACACCTTCTTTAATTAGCACAACAAAGCCAGGAAATAAATTCAGCTCTACAACACCAAAATACAAACTATTGTATGTTTGCCATATTTCCTATACAACTTGGTAAAATAAACTAAGCTTACCAAGATTTATTCAGAAGAGCAATTGAGGAATTACTTTACACAAGGTATTTGAAGGACAAAACTTAAAGCTTTCAAGTAGAACATTTTTATTACATGTTTAACAAGTTCACACATTATCTAACATAAAGTACTGGATGATACAGACTTCAAACATACCAGTCAAAACATCTTTTCAGTATCTGCTTTCTAATTTTTCCCTCCCTCCCTCCAAAAAAAAAAAAAAAGAAAGAAAACCCTTTAATTGAAATATCCATTAATTAGAATTGGGATTTTTTAAAAAATCAAAATAACAGATCTTAATAATTTTAAGTAATAAAAAAAATATGTAGCAATATTTTTCTTTTGCTGTTAACTGTTACATTTAAATTTTAAACAAACAATATTTCACTGAACTGTCTGAAGGTCAAAATGCACAGCACAAAAACCTGAAACTAAACTTCAACAGCACAGTTGATTTTCCTTTCTTACTGGAAGTAATCTATTAATGACAAGGAAATGCTGATTCAAAACACTACTTCAATTTTAGGAGATTTTTTTTTCAGCTTTGAGACCAAACATCTGAGTCTATCTCTTGTGCTCTGAGTTTCTCCCAGAAAGAAAAAAGTGACAGAGAAACAGGAACTGACTTCAAGAAATCCTACAGTTACAGAGTGGTGGGGTCATAAACCATACCCCTCCTGACAGTATTTGCAGACCTTGTTCCAAAGGTTCCAGGGATGGATGACTTCCCCAAGCAATTTAGACCAGTGCTTCATTACCCTCTCTACTAGGAAGTTTCCTAATGTTTAACCTTGGTCTGTGGCAATTTAAGCCCATACTTAAACATGAGGTGATACATTTGCATTTTCAGTATCCTGGCAGAGTCTATGTTGCTGCCAGACACAACTTTATATACAAAGTAAATAATTATTTCAGCCTGTGAGAGAAGTAAACATGCTGCAGCAGCAAACCATTATAGCTTCGCCATGTATACAGTTTGCTTTTGTTCTAGACTAGCACAGCATTATAAATTGTTTTCTTTTTTTAATTCTTGTTCAGGCTGTACATCAGTGGGAGAACTAATCTGCAGTTCAAATTCTCCAGCAAGCCCCTGTAGATCCTTACTTCACTAGAATAAAGCAACCTACATCCCGGGTTACCTTACTCATATGTTGTTGGGTTTGCTACTGTAACATCTGAAACCACAGGCTATTATTCTAAGGCATGAATTCTGTCACATACAGTACCAATGAGTGTTTCCCTTATGCATTTCCCAGTGAAATATTAAGATAATCTCTTCTTCAAGCCTCCAAGATAATGCTTATAAACTACATTCTATTGTGGTAAAAAAGGCTCATTAAACCCAATGTTACAATTAATATCTATTATATTCACCTATCCTTCCTTCTGAAAATTTACGTTCCCTCCCCAGCAGTATTTCAGTTTAATCCTTGAAAAAGTGACAGAAATTGATTTAAATAATTAAAATTTTAGTGATACTGTCCTTCAGACTATCACTCTGACCACTGAATTAGATATAGCTGATAATCGGCTGCTGCAATGGGGAGTTTATTCTTGATACTTGTAATCTTTCATTTCTTTGGTTGTGCAACTCACTTGGGACCATACAATTGGGCAACAAAACAATTGTTGGAAAATTTGCATGTAATTTACTTACAGTTTATTGTTGCTTTCTGAAAGGATTTTACACGGTAAGCATGAAAATAAAAGAAAAATAATGTAAAAATATACCTACAAATACTATGAAAGAAAGATACCTTGTTTGACACAATTCTACAGAGACTAGTTCTTCACAGAAGTGACTTCACACATCTAAAGTGAAAAACAGAGTCATCAGATCAAATATGTCAAACAATATATGCATGCATCTCTGCCAAAAAGCGCCCTTCTGCCTTGGCAAAGGGTTATCTCACAAACATTAAATAATTTCTCCCACTGGAAAGTAAACTCATGGCTAAATTTCCTATTCGCCCAAGACTTTGTTATTTTAATTGTACCTTGTAAAAATTACTTAGGCCTTGTTTATAATGACTTAGATGTCCGCCCTGCAGCTGTGCAACATTCAATTCACAACAAGCATCTGTTCTGTCCATTTTTTCAAGTATTCAGCTATCAGTACAAATATCAGTAAAACACAGTTTCAGTATTTGGTGTTTTTAAAAAGAAAATCTCATTCAGCTCTGACACAGGCACGCAGTCTGCAACTCACAAAGCCATTGTTTTAAATAATATCTGTTTCATCAGCAAACACAAGATTAAATCCCTACTCATAATATTTACAAGAGACTAGATTTTGAAAAGATTAATTACAGCATGCTCAGCAACTGATGACTTCAAAGCAAGCACCGAGCTGAAAGCACTAGCCTCAATAACCTTGGTGGGCAAAAGGGGAGGGCAATCCTAACCAAGTTCTCAGAAAAGAACCAAAAGGCTCAACACCTGACAGAACTGCAGGAGCAAGTCAATTCTGCCACCCAGCAGAAATACTCACTTTGACCTCAACTCGCTGTGACATAATCCTAAATAAATCACAGCACTGAATATAGCTCCAAGACCACAGTAACAGAAAACAACATGAGAAAAGGAAGATGTTCGAGGTTTTTTTCTGGTGATAGGTTTCTTTAATAACTTAAGACCAAGGCACACTTCTGTTCATTTATAATGAAGTGATACAACCCAGTAATCACCTTGAATTGCTGGATCTTCCAGGCAAAAGTTTTTCCATCTCTGTTCTTATCTGCATCTTTTTCAGTGTATAAAATACGCAGGTTTTAAGGTCCCTTCATGTCTGGAGCCTGAAACAAATTCACCACGCTTATGTGTTTTACGGAACATGTGGGTACCCAAAAGCACCCACGACACTACAGTAAAGGTAGCAGGAACTTTGACCAGATCTGCTGTTTGCTAACCTTGCGTACTGAACTCCAGCTAGGAACTCCAAGGCTCCCCTTCCTACACAGGATGTCACAGCCCTCTATTCCATTAATAACATTTCTAATTTAAACTCCCTGAGTTCTTTTTAATACTGTTCTTGGGGATAAAAGACACAGAAAATATTTTCATATTCTTCTTTAATAATAATATATAAATAATTAGATTTCTAAAATACCACTCTTCTTGTACATAATCATTAGAAAAATAAATCATAGTTTAGAGACTAGAAGAAACATGACGTTGATGGAAAAGCAATGATATGTGAACAGGAAATAGAACTAGATCCAAGAACTCTCTTGTCATCATAAAAAGTAATCAAGTGGATGCACCAGAGAACAATGCTCTCTTCTCTTTTAGGCAATAGTCTCAGTAGAACAGTTTTCCCTCACCGTTTCCAGGACTGCAGTGGCTCAGACACTGAAAGATGCAGATCAGCCAGCAAAAAATTAATAGCTGCAAGAACAGCATAGACATTTCTCAAGAATTCTGGACCTTTTCTCCAGTCTTGCTGAAACTTGAAATTATGCGAGTTTCTAGGCAAGAAGAAAGCACTGAGAAAAGAGATCACTCACTGTAGAGTGCATCATCTCTCTACATAGGCTGTCTATAGAGTTTCAGGTTCACTCAGTGTTGTGGGCCTTACATACAAAGTCATAAATTTGTTAAAACACAGATGTTGGAAAGCCAATAGCCTTTCCTCATACATGAAGGCAGCACCTCCAAGCACAAGGAATTTCTTAGTTATGTGCTCCTGGAGCAGATTAAGTATCTTCATAAATACCTCTGAATTAAAAAGTCTCACCTCCTATGGAGTCAATGCAATTCTGATTACACTGGAGAGCACTCCTGGACACCATTCAGAATATCTCAGTTTTCTGCTCCAGAACTGATTCTAGCTGTTCTCTCAGTGAGGAGGAATAATGGATGTACTTAGTCCACAGCAAAGCATCGGGATATCCAGGGAATCATACCTCATGGATCTGTCCTTATGTTCCAGTAATCACAACTTCAGGATTTCCTACCATCAGATCTGAACATCTTATTTAATACCCACCCACACTGGACCTGTCTTTGAAGACATTGTACAAATTCCTGGTCTACTCATTTTGACCTCCCTAACATTACTGCAGAAGTGTGAATTCAACTACACTCACATGAAAACAGTTCCTGGATTATAACTGTCAGTGAATTCTTCTACAGGGAAAAAATTGCTTATTGTCTAGTTACCCTCTCTCTGATTTCAAAGATATCTAGAATGTTTCTCCCTCATACCAGTCAGCTGTCTCTTCTTCAGGCTGAAGGGCCATAACGACTTATCCCTGCTTGTATGGAAGCAATTGCTTTTCTTCAATTACCACATCATCTTTCTCTGTATTTTCTTTGGTTTTCCGATACTCTTCCCGAGATGATGCAACCAGAAATGCAGCATGTAAGACAAGAGCAAACCTTGCATTTAAGCAGTGCAAAAATGAGATTGTTCCCCCTTTTTCCTTCTTAGTACTCTGAATTTGTTGACAGATGTCTGGGTTGAGATGACATTTTAAAGAAGGATCCATCATTCCCTTCCCTGAGCACTGATGGTATTTTAGGGCCTATCCATGCATCTGTACTGCCATGTGATTTCTTCTATAAATATATGCAACTCTGCATGTGTCAACACTGAATTTCATCTGCCACTTTATTATGAATATCAAAAGAGGTACTATGATTTTTTTCCTGGGTTTAATATGCTTTCTTAATATTTATCTCTGCATCAACCCATCTGCATAAGCAGTTTATACAACTAAACACAAACATGAGATTCCCTTGTAATCTCTGCACTCACTTCTCCCTCTTATTCGCTGCCAGAGCTGTGCTCTCAATGCTCATTGGTATTCCTCATGAAATTTATATTACAGATAACAAAATTATTACTTCATTTTTAATTGCTTTTTTCACCCCTATTAGAGTCAAAATCATATAAAGCAAGACTAGGGAATCGTTGTTGTCAAAGTTAATAAAATGTGGAAAACAGATGTTTCTTCCATACAAAAGCTCCAAGTCATAACAAAAAAAAAAGAAATCTGCAAACTTACTTCCCCCATATCAACAGTTCCTAGTGGATCTTGGATGCCATCTTGCTTACTCAGACTCTCCAATGCCAAAAGCTAATGTGGGTCCTGTGAACAAATTTTTCTTCTGTTGCTCCACCAAAACATACAGCAGAGCATCAAAGACTCATGTTCTTCCTACTGTTTGTTCTTATAAGCAACAAAGCTCTAGGGCAGGATTGTATCTAGCGTAAGAGCACATCAGCTACGTTTCCTGCTTTATGTCTCTTCCCCAGATAGAACTTACTTACACAGTCACTGGCAATTAGCTTAGCCACCTCAACAGGTTGTCAGATAGAAAAAATAAATTCTGTATGCTGAAGAGCTCTGGCATGAGATGAGCCATCTTTTATTAGATTGCAAATACCCTACTTATGTCCACAAGGACTTCTTTATAGTCACAGTCAGACAGTTTGCACTTCAAAAAGTATGCTGCACACACGGTGAAAAACAGCAAAACTAACATACTGCAGAGCAGTATGAGCCAAAATACAAAGAAGCACAACATTTTAAATACTGTTGTGGGTTTTTTTGGTAGGGCTTTTCAGCTTTTTGGGCTCACATTTGTGGTTTTAAACCAAATTAAAAATGTTTCTTTTATTAATGGAGAGCTAATATCCTCACATAATCACAAAGCTTCAGAATTCAGTTTAAGAGAATAAACATCACAAGCTGACAGTATTAAAAAACATGAGCTGATGATACTGACAACAAGCCAAAAATGTTAATCAGCATGTGGTATTAGAAGGAATATTCTGTCCTTACTAAACGCAGATATTCTGCCTCATTAAAAGCTTGCATTTCTAACCTTTTGTAAAATTCATCACCATGTTGCCTCAAGCTTGGAGGTCTGACTGAAGAATTCAGGAGCAGCACACATGGTGTGGTAGCACATAGCAAGAGCTGGAATTGAAGACCAAGTATTCTTACTACATACTTCAGACACTAGTTCTGATCTAGGCTTGTGGTGTAAAAACCCATTAGTGAAGTAAATCTTTCCCTCTAGTTTCATTTGAAAAATATTCATGTCATCTGTGACCACTCTGCAATGCCAGCCTATGACTGTAAGCATTACCTTCTTCAATTAAAAGATTCACATCTGATCCAAACACTAATACAGTTGCATGCACCCTTACAGCTGTTGTTTTCCTTCCTGCATTCGGTTACATCTTTATTTTGAAACAACTGTCAGATCCCTCATCCATGTGTCTAATCAACTTCCCAAACTGAAGGGAGGATAATAAATAAAAGCCCTTATGTCCTACAAACGGTGTAAATTTTCGAGGCTGTTATAGCTGATAGATCAGTCAACACAGAACCCAAATAATCCTTTTTGTTACATGACAAAAGACAGAATTCGTATCAGAGGGGTGTTAAGCAAACAGTAAGAGGACATGGCCCTGTGTATGGACTGTGGCTGCTCATGTTGCAGGCAATGCAGCAAAATCACGCATTTGCCATAGAAGAAAAATTCAGAGTTGCTCCTATGGACCTTTACCCATTTTTCCTTTTTCAAAGAACAGCATCTATGGGTTTACAAACTTTCAGTGAAGTAAAACTCTTACCTTCAAACATATGCCTCTATAACCCATCTGCGGTGTAAGAAAAAAATGTTTTCTATGACCTACAAATACCAAACAAGGGAACTGGCAACAGCAATGAGAAGACAGGATCTGAAGTATACAAGGACCATTATGCGATCTTGATCTATCCCATATTGGCACTTTCTCAATCTAACCTGTCCAATTAAATTGAAGAGTAACTATTTAAAAGAAAGGTCTTAAAACTAAGTGGCCCAAGAAAGAAAAGTTGCTCAGAAACTTTTTTTTTCCCCTTAACACTTTAAGAACACCAGTTTGGTATATGCAGCTTTCCCCAACCAAGACTTTGTCTGAACATTAACTATCTAGAATGAGAGGTCAAGACTGTTCAGAAATCAAGCAGAAACTCTTAAGTCACTTTAAGGTGACTTAATATATATGAATATATTCATATATATATGAATATATTCATCTAAAATTTGAAAGTTCAGCTCAATTTACTCAAAAATTTACCACATTTTAGGTTTCATGTGTGTGCATACAGAAGTAAAATAGTTTGTATCTGCTAACAGGGGTACAAAGAACAGAAAAAAATGCACCCAAACTTGTTATAGTTAAAAGAAACCAATCCCCAATAAAGCAACAAGGATTCTAGCACAAAGGACTGTGCACTCTCTGACACTGCAGAACCCATGTTCCTGTTTAACTCTCAGAAAAGGGACAAAAAACGGGAAAAAAAAAATTACTAAAGCTAAAGCAGTTGATCGTTCAAGAAGAGTTCTCTTCCATTTCAGGTCAGAATATACTCTTCAATACCTGCCCAAGAAATATTTTTATATACAACAAAGGCAGTACATAGTATCTTGGGATATAATTTAGGGATAAGTCATCATAATAAAAATGCTAAAAAATACAAAATTAAACAGGTTATCAATTTTTTCTTATAAACCTCTTAGGCCAATATAACACCTTTCTTTTGTGAAGAGAGATTCAAATTTCTACATCACTCTCTCAAGCAGTTTTTAAAAATTCTGCACACATCAGGCTGACACATTGAACAGAAGCATGTAAGAACTTTATCTAGTGCTGAGGATGCCACTGAAGAAGTGTACTGTGAAAGTCTATTCAGGAGCTAAAAATCTGAATTGTAATTGTAGCACATAGAAAAACCAAAGCATTTTTATTGTTTCCTTACAAGTTCTCCAAGCAAAAACTGTAAGACTGGTCGCATGCCATGCTTTTCACAAGATGCATCATGGCATAACTTAAATTAAGCATAGTCTACTGAACAGAGGCCAACCAACACTAGCCTCTGAATACACTAAAATCCGTCCAGACACAATGTAGCCGAAGAAGGTTGCAGTACCCTGAACTATGTAGCCAAAAAACCCTACAAATCTACACTGATACAGCTGTGTTCACATAGTATGTTTTAAAGAATTAACTAAATACAAGAACAACATGTATAAGTAAAAAGTACCTCTGAGTGAAGATGTATTATTTTCTAGAGGTTGGACTTGCTTTAGCCATGTTGAGTAAAANNNNAAAAAAAAAAAAAAAAAAAAAGCCCAAAAAAACCACCAAAACCCACTACAACTCCTAACATCATATCAACATGAAAAGAGGCACCAGGCCAGTGATACATTTTTGTTACTATGTAGAACTGCAAAAACAGACCAGAGCATCACAGAAGATGCTCTTTCAGACCAATGTATTATCAAATGGCATTAGCCATTAATCAAGGATCACAGTCTGCGTAGGGGAGGCCTACTCAGGTTCTGGTTATCTGCCCATAAAAGTTTCAGGCCATAGTCCAAGCAGGCTCCAGCTGACTTCACTCTGAGAAGGTTTTGAATGCTTTCAATGACCTGATGATATTGGAAGGTGCTTCAGATGTTCAGTATTTCTTGGGATCTACTTCTTAATGGAGAAAAGAGGTTTCCAATGCAGGTGCTATCCAGCTAAAGTCAGGAAATTAACTTTCCTATGCAAGTTTGGAAGAGCTGGCTGAGGGTAGACTCCTTGTGGAGATGGACTGACTCCTGAGTTCATGCTGCAAACCTGACCTCATCTGTCCTCACCTCCTTCCACTGAACTCCCTCATTCAGCCCCACTGATAACCAAAACTCTGTCAAACACTCTGTCTCAGCACTACTGCAGGCAGAAACAGCTCATCCTTTGCTCTCTGCCTCACACTGCAAACACAGGAGAAAACCTCACTACCTGCAGGCTGCAACACAGGTGTCTAGCATGAAGAACAGCAAAGGGACCTTCTGTTTGTGTTTTCATGCCCATGTATGTGCAAGAACCCAACATAAATGCATGAAACACAAAACCCTTTTACATGCACAAAAAACAAATTCTTCTTTTTGCTATGGAATTAACAAGACAATTGTTCTACAGCCATAGGTTAACACTCACACTGTAACTTCCAAGTCTTGCGTAGATAAAGAGTAGGCCCATCTCTACACCAGGGCAGACTGTGACAACAGGCTGAAAATAGGTGTACACAACTAGCTGCCTAATTCACCATCTTTTTTTTTTTTTTTTCTGTCAGAGCAGACTTTTGGAGGTGCCTGAACCTCGTGATCAATGACGTTTTTTAGAACTAACACCAAAGAAGGCCACACAACAAAAAAGCAAAAAAGGATCAACTGGAGNAAAAAAAAAAAAAAAGTAGAGCTATTTAATCCCCTCCCCCCTTTAGTTAATACAAAAACATGCTCTCAGTTTGCAAGGCTTATTAAATTTATTGTTCTCAGAGTGGTTGGCCTTCCACACAACAGCCTGTAGCAGTTACAAAGGTTAATGCAAGCATTTCAAAAAGTACAGAATGGCCAGTTTCATCTGGACGTAAGTTTACAAAGGAAAAAAATCCAAGAAACAGCTCCAGGCTCTCAAGGAGCTATGAAGCTGGACTTGATGCCCAGCAAGTTTATTATCAGTATTTCATTAACTAGGTTCTTAAAGAGAAGTGTGCCTACCATTTCTGCCTCACAGGATGCATTTTCTAATGTCTCTCTGTAGTATTCAGATTCAGAAAGGCAAGCCTAAAACATATTGGGGGGTGTGAGGCTCAATAAACCAAAATAAATCTTAGCTACATGGACACAATAGTAAAGTATGAAATGAATGTATTTCTGGTTTAGTTAGCCGCCAGAAAAAGAAAACCCAAACACTGCGTGCAGCTCTCATCTCGGCATGGAAAATATCCTGTTCATTAAAAAGAGCATCTCCAGAGATTCTGATGCATTTGACGAGCCTTTTTTGAAAGCCTACACCCGTAAGCATCCCGTGCAAAAAAGTATGAATGACAGAGTCAAGGTCCTGACTCCAAATACTTCCTGGTCGCGCTTGACACCAACAACGAACAAGGATGGCCAGAAGACGCCTGCTCTTCATTGCCCCAGCTGACGCTTCGCAGCGCTTCACGGTGAAGGAGCGGGCACCGGCTCCCAGCACAGGGCTCGAAGCAACAAGACTGGAGCAATGGGATGCCAAGAGGACTGCAGAGATGGGATATGCTCGCTACGCCCCCCCACTGCTAGGCTGAAAAGACCAGGTAAGCAGGTACCATACTAAAACAAAGCCTCCAGCTCCTTAGCCAGCCGTGCCACAGGGGTTTTGCTGGCCGAGGGTGCGAGCAAACACCAGCCACGACCCCAACCGAGGTGCACGCCCGCGATACGATCTTTCACAGACGAATGAAGCCAATATTCATTAAAGAGCCATAAACACTACTCCCGAATACCAGCTACCCGGGTGCTCGGCTGATCCCGCCCGCGGTAGCAATTTAGTTCGCTGAAGCGTGCCCTAAGCTCCAGCATTTAGGAAAAAAACAGCGACCCGGGTCACGGCTTTAGCAACCTAATAGCGGCCAAATGAGCGGGGCCCGGCCGCTTTATCGCCCGTTAACAGCCCGGCGGGCCGGGCGCGGCAGCGCCGCCGGACCCGGCTGCCCCCAGCCCCGGGCTGCCCCCCGGCCCCGGGCTGCCCCCCGCACACGAGTCGCGCCGCGGACGCCGCCCCGGCCGCTCGGTAAGATGTCCGACGGTCCGCTGCCGCCGGGAACCTACCAGGTAATCCATGTACCGGGGTGGCGCCGGGCGCCGCGCTGCCGAGCTCTCCGGAGGGGCCGCGGGCGCCCGCCCGGCTGACAGCAGCGCTGGGCCGGCGGGGGCAGCGCCGGCGGGGGCAGCGGCGGGGCCGGCGGCGCGGGGCGCTCGGCGCGGCGGGGCCGGGCGGGCGCGCCGGGGGCGGGCGGGGGGCGCGGGCGCTGCCCCGGCGGCGCTGTCAGAGCCGCGCTGCCGCCCGCACCTCGCGGCGGAGGGAGCGGGGCAGGGGCGGGCAGGGGCGGGACGCGCCGTCAGCTGATCGCACACGTGGGGGCGCGGCCGGGCCGCCCTTAAAGGCGTAGGAGCGCTGCAGGCGCGGGGCTTCGTCGTACCGCAGCCCTACGGGTTCCAGGGAAGGGCAACGGAGCTGGGGAAGGGTATGGAGCACGAGTCCTGGGAGTAGTGCCCGAGGGAGCTGGGGCTGTTTAGCCCAGAGAAAAGGAGGCTCAGGGGTGACCTTATCACCCTCTACAGCTCCCCGAAAGGAAACTGTAGCCAGGTGGGGGTCGGTCTTCTCTCCCGTGCAACCAGTGACAGAACTAGAGGACTTGGCCTTATGCAGCGCCGGGGCGGGGGGTTTAGGCTGGATATCAGGAAGAATTTCTTCACAGAAGGGGTAATTAGATACTAGAATGGGCTGCCCAGGGAGGCTGAGGAGTCACCATCGCTGGAGGTGTTTAAGAAAAGACTGGACATGGCACTTGGTGTCATGGTCTAGTTGAGATCGTGGTGTTTGGTCACAGATTGGACTCGATGATCTCACAGGTTTCTTTCCCGATCTAATTGATTCTGTGATAACTCCCCTAAGTACCCGTGAAAGCAACGCCCATGTCTCCTACTGCAACCTGACATCCTAAACTGGAGGCTTTTCCACAATTTTGTGGTGTTAGCAGGAATGCCTGACTCGTGGAGAAATGGAAGGAAACTTCTCCATGTTTAGATAGGAAATCTAAAAATGAGGCATCAACTGAAAGAATAAAGGAAAAAAAAACAGAGTGTAGCAAAAGAACTAGGAGAGTAGGTAAGGAGCTAGAAGAAAGGAGGTGTAAATGAGGAGCCAGGAGCAACTGGGAATCAATATTTGTAAAGATATTGGTAAGCAATTCACCTAGATCTAGTAAACTGGGGTGGGGGAGGGAAATTGCAATTGCTGCTCTGAAGTTTCTAAGGCCTGTTGTGGACAGTCTTAGTTACTGTATCCAGAGAGCGTTGGTAAAATGTTCCCCTTGTGCCTGCCCAAAACACGTCTTGTCAAAGGATAATTCATTTCCCTCATACATCAAGTCTAGAAAAAAACTGATTCCTTTGGCAGTCCTTACTTTACTTTGGGATTCAATATCAAATACATCTGCATAGCAAATTAAGTTTAATTTAGATGAGCGCAAATTAATTTTTTTCAATAATTTAGAAGTTCATTAATTCTAGTGCTTTAATAGGCAATGAGGGAAGGAGGGATGCAGGCTTGGCCCTTCCTGCTATTCAGCATTTTGACTGTTTTCTATGTAGTCACAGCCATTGCTGGCACCTGTCTCTTGATCCTGAAATGTCCTTTTGACAGAGGGAACTACAGGGTAAACACTACTTTAGCCACTCCTGTAGTAGACCTCTCAATAATCTAACACAGGAGCTGCAAGAAACTCTGATTTCATCATACTTCTGTCACCATATGTAATTTTTAACATTGCTTTCCCCTTAACCTTTTAAATGCTTTATTTCTTCTTTTTTAGCCATAATACATCATTCTTGTGACTTGATGCCTTTTGATGCTTCTCTAAATGAAGGGTGACTGAAATGAGAATACCAAGAAGAAGCAGATATCTCAGAACTCACTATTTCCTGTGAGACAGATAGGAAAGGACTGAGAATTTTTGCTTCTATAGCTGATTGAATAGAAAATATAATCTATGTGTAGGAAGTTGCTGCAGAGAGGCTGCTGTGATAGGAAAAGATTGTGATTGGCTTTCATTGCAAGAAGGAAGATACTGTTCAGCTACTGGAAAATAAGGGGAAGGATATTTGAACATTGATATTCATCACAATCAAAGCTACTAGAACTTCTGAAACTAGCCATGAGTTATAATAACATTTCTCAGATGTAGTTTAGTTTAGTTACTTAGCACTGATGTACATCTGGGGAAAAAGAACTAGAAGACCCCTCTATTTTATATGAAGCTGAAAGATCTGATTATGAAGATGCAATGTGTTTATGTATCCAAAGAAAAATGTTTATTCTATTTTATAAATGCAATTTTCTTTCTAGTTTATAAACAAGACCTTGTGATCTGAACACAAAATCAGTTAAAAAAATAAATCAAGAAGTTTCTCATGCATACAGTGAAAATCTCACAAACTTGATCAAGAGAGAAGCCAAGCTTAAATTTACGTATTAGTCATTCTGTTCACTGTAAACACATTATTCCTTTGGCCATTGCATAGCCTTATGGCACATTAATTTTATTACATAAAGTGGAGATTAACATTGAACAATAGCAGAATATAAGCAGAATACAAGTCCTGTAACACATGCCTTTCAGCCTACATAGCAGCCATGATGTTGCTGAGATTTTTCTAGCAAGCCCTGATTTCTTTCATCTAAAATGAAGTTCAGTTTCATACTGAAATATATACTTAATGGGGTGTTAGTTATCTTCATAAAGAAGCTTGTCAGCAGGAACTCATATGTCAAGATAGGAAGGAAAAGATCAAAGTATTTAAATGGAGCAAACATCATGTGTTGGCTGTGAGGTAATTAATCTGGTTCCAAAAATGGAAGTGAGCTTATGCACAGAAGCACAAATTTATCTTCAGTGAAATCCTGTCGCAAGAATAATTTTCTGCAAACTTGTATGAAAAATAATCAATCTGGGACTCAGATGTTGACCCAGAGAAGTGCTGAGTACAACACTTTATCATCCCTTGCTTATGTCAGTGCAATTTAATGAGTTTGGACATTTTAACCTAAGAGCAGCACCTGACAAATTCAAGGTCTCATAGCACTAGCAGTTAGCAAACTCTGACGGAGAATTTGACATAAAGATGTGTTTGTTACTTAATAGATATCAACAAAATGGAAATTTAAAATGTAAATAATAATGAATATGCCTATTTCCAAACATATTTGAATGCAATTAGTATATTTTTTGGAATTGCCTAGCCAGCTGTATATATGACAAACTGTCCAGTAAGCATTACCTTGGAAAACAGCTTGAATGACAGGCATACTGTAGTACATCTTTCAGTCATATGGCTCTAATTTCCAGTCTCACTAGTTAAAAAGATTCTATCAAGACAATACTTGTGTAGAAATCCTGCAGAAAGCAGTGCTGCTATTCATCCAGTAGATGTACGTAGGTATGGTGTTGGCATATCATGGTTTGGATGACCTTGTTGTAAATAAGCCTTGTATATTAATTTGTGCTTAAGAAATAAAAGAATTACTGGCAGGAAGGAATGCATTGGAAGAATAACCGGAGGAGGAGACAGAGCTGAGGAAGGAATACCTAAAGCTATCAACAATTGACAAGAAGGATTTCAGTCGAACCAGCTCCTTCAGTGGCCGGGCCATCAGCTCTGAGACGGCTTCGGCCCTCCAACAGACATTTCCCTGTCTGCCGAAGGAACCCCACTCCAAACTTCAATACGATTTAAAGTTAATCCTCAGACACTATTACAATTCCACTCAGGAAGAAGTCAGAATCCCAAAAGAAAGCCTATGAATATCATAATCCGACCACGGACAAAGAAAGACTCTGCCTCGGGGAAAATGAAAAGTATAAATACTGAACCCTGAAAACAGGACTTCGGAGCGAATGACGGAGGACCTGGTGCGGACCGGTCCCACGTTCGTTTTCCAGATTCGATCGAATCCATTCTTTATTGTGGCTTTGGTTTATGGTGGATTTGTCTTAGCGTGGGTGTGGTTTTGCTGTGTTTTTATTAATTTTCTGTATTTCTACTCACAGTAGTGAGAAAATAGATTTTATTTTTTGATTAAGATTTGGCTTACTGTATTTATAACAACCTGAAAACTGGGTATTTTACAAAAGGTGCCCTAAAACAAAAAGACCCAGTAGCACATCAGCGACTTAGACAATCTAAACCACTTTGCCACGTGAGAATATTTAATTCATTAAGAGGACAAAGTGCACGGTATGTTTTTTTCTCCCCTTGCTCTCTGCATCCCGCCCAATTTTTAATAGGGGAAAGGCAAGTGATATTTTTTTTATTATTAGCAAGAAGGTAGTTGTACTAATCACAAGGTTTTACTGATACAGGGAGCCCTGATAGCTCTGTTTAAGAACATTAATTACTGGAGGGGGGAGGGGCACAATATTTTACCCTTCTAATTAAAATTGAGAAGCAAAGTGTTGTAAATAACCTCCATATATTAATTTGTGCCTGAAAATAACATGACTTAAAAGCAGGAAACCAATTCACCAGAGGAGTCCGAGACCAGGGGGGCAGATCAGGGGAAGATTTAGGAGATCAACACATGAATGGATGTGGCTCCTCTGGAGATGGGCCAGCAAGTATGCCTAATGACTGAAACATCTGCCCGAGAAACTGAATATGGTCTGCAATGGTCACTCAGACATCTTTTCTGTTTCCCCTGAAAATCCACTCGGAAAAATCAGAATCCCAAAAGGAGGCCGATGAATACCAATACCCGGACAACTGGACAGAAGAAAACCTACCTCGAGGGGAACTAAAATGTATAAAAACTGGACCTCTGGTAGTGGGATTTTGTGAATGCAGGGGAGGCAGGTGCGATAGAGTCCCGGGATCGAATTGGTCTTTATCGTGGCTGTGGTTTTTTTTTCTGAATCATTTCTGCACTCACTGTCACGCGAAAATAAATTTTGGTTTTTTCTTTAATTACAATTTGGCTCACCTCGTTTATAACTCAAAGCATTTATTATCTTTGAAAATACTGAAAAAGGCTACCGTACTTGTACTTATCAACATCAGTTTTCGATTGGTACAAGGCTGTTACAGCAGACCTGCACAAATTGTCGTCTTGGCAACTCATAGGATAATTAGCAGGAAAGCAAAACATAATTTTTATCTTCAGGTTAATACTATGTACTTACTCTGGAAAAATAAAATCTTTAGAAAAAAACTCACATAAAAATGTGGACTTCTTTGACTCAGCATGCTCATACCATAATATGAAGGCTCCCAAATGCTACAAAATCCCTTTATTTATTATGGCTAGAAATTTAGAATTGGATGCCTTAGAAGGTACAAACTGTGGTTAGTTCAAGAATACAAATGATGTGATAGAACAGTGTCTGAATTCACTGGCAAATTCAAAAAGTACGACCAAATAGGATGTTAAGATTAGTTAGAAGAGTTCTCTTGTTCAGCAGCTGGAAAACTGATAGGAAAAAATATTTGAACTGCTTAATGGTAATAGATTTCTAAGTATACATTTTAACAATAAATGTGTGTGGCCAATTGTGACCAAAAGTATTTCCTAGAAATATCTAGAAGGGCATAAAAACATAAAAAGAGCTGGACAGAGAAATGAAAGAATGAGGTTTTCATTAGGAGAGTTTGAATATTAAATAGATGCCAAGAGCAGTCAGCAGTTTTATTTGCAGCTCAAATTTCAGTAACTGACTTGGAGCCTGCTGTTAATCAAACTCATGTAACTCACAGGGAAAGGGAGAAGATACTCTGAGTAAATAATGCTTGAAGCAATTTGCAGCTCTTTATCTGATATATTGACAAATGTCAACAAGCAGCAATACTACAGCCAAAGGTGAATGAACACTGTGAGAGAAGCAAAACCTCTCAGTCAAAAATCTCTTTCCTTTGCTCTAATGCTTTGCATTTGCACCTTCTGGCATTTTGGTAACCATGTGTACTTTGGTTATATTTTTTTGTTTCTATAAAAGAACACACA
The DNA here is from genome assembly GCA_008694505.1 of Cyanoderma ruficeps. NCBI lineage: Eukaryota > Metazoa > Chordata > Aves > Passeriformes > Timaliidae > Cyanoderma > Cyanoderma ruficeps. The sequence goes on from VZDJ01000511.1 coordinate 1,107,014, forward strand.
GATATGAAAACAAGCAAACAGATTTTTGAAAAGGATTTTTCACCTGTTCTCCCTCTTCTTGTTTCCTGAAATATTTGGCTGACCTTTGGGTAACCTCACTGGCAAAATAACAACAGGCAGTCTAAAAGCAAAGGTTAATAGTGGAACAAGGTCAAAAGTAGAAACCAGTTTCCCACTGTAGTTACGCTGATTTAAATTTAGTATAATTATAATGAATAATTAATTTAAATCTATGGGATGTGAATAAAGTGATTGTAATATTACAGTTGATTTTATGTAGTTTATTTACTCCTTCCTGTGCATTAAAAATGTTACTGTTGATAAAATGATGCAAAAAAAATTTGCATGAGGAAATTTGAATAGATTATATTGCTAAGCAGGCTGGAATTTACATATGATATTTTTTATTTCTATGTCACCCCAGCTCAAGTTGGTAGTGCTGCAGACTCATTTTTAATTTCATGGCCGTTCTATGTTAGGTTTTTAAACAGCCCCACAGCAATAAAAAATGTAATTAAGAGTCCTAGTCCTAAACCGGTAACCTTGTTTGAATTGTTAGCATAATTTGAAGACTAAATGGCCAAAGATATCTGTCTTGGTAGCAGGGTTTCTGTGCTTAAGAAACTGAGGAATTTGGAAGCCTTAGATTTAAGGCTTTAGGGTTTCTTCTCATATAAACTTAAGAAAGCATTTGCCATCTTTGCTTTATTCCTTTATTGTGAAATGTAGAAAATAGTGGTCTTGTGAAGTTTTAAAAAAATAAATTCACAGTTCTGAGCAATTTTAACTCTCTATTGCCTGTGGCACTGTGGAAACCTTCACTGCATGGATTAGAAGTTGTACCTTACCTTCATGTCCCTGCTAAGAATCAACACAGAGGCAAGCCCGAAGAAATCTAGTCTTGTTTTTCATAATGTCTGGTTTTCTGGGATGAACTGAACCTTTCAATTTTTGTGACTTAAGTTTGGTACATTTTATGAAGACTACAGTTTTGCTCAAAGTTTGTAGTAAAGTTTGTTTCTAATATTGTTTACAAAGTATTCAAATATTTATCTCTCATGTTCAGATTGTTTTGCCTTTTTACTGAATGAATATGTAAATAGAAGCAGTACAGTTAGACTCAAGTGTTAACATGCAAATACATGTGTCCATATGTAGCTTTTTCCTTTGTTTCCATGATGAGAGCTGTCTTAGGCTAGAATTATACTTGTGTTCCAAATCTACCCCCAAAAATGAAAGACACAATACTCGGTCTCCTTCAAATTATAAAATGGGCTGGGTTTGCATCCAGTTCTTACAGCCATCTACCTTCTTATTTGGGCTCAGAAAATTCTTGTTATGTTCATGAGTTTTCTAATCATAGTCTTGCTAAGGTGTGAAAAAAAATGCCATTGCTTTGCTAAAAGAAAATGTATCTTATGGCTTACATAATGCCTCTGTTGTGTTTGAAGATTAATAGTGCCCATCCCACAGGTCTGCCTGCCCAAAGGAGAGGAAGGTAATGACAAATAAAGCTCTGCAGAACCCTGGAACATGGGTGACTGTTGTCTGCATCGGTCTTTCTCTTCACCTCAAAGGAGGAAGATTCAACAGTAGCACATATGAATTGCTGAGAGGAATTATAAAGTCTCAAAGCAAATGAAGGTACAGATAATTCTGAAACAAAAGAAACTGTAATTTCCATATGACTTTGTGTTTCATATTTATACTGAACGTATTATCCCATCTTATATACTTCAGCCTTGTCTTCCTTAATAGTCATGTCTTCCCAAGAAGTCAGTGTGACTGCAAACCCATAAAACTAAACTTTGCCTGTAGTCTAAATATAGCATATATTAGGAATATGCTTGGCAAAGCATTGCAGCAATATGTATAGATGACCATTTCATCTCTTGCTGGATATAATGAACATCAGATACAAAGTGTCTGTTGCTTTTCTACATTTTAACTTGTTTCTGAGTATAAAGGGTAATGAAAAATGCTTTTCAGCAAAAAGAATAAAATAAATGCCAAAAATTAATAAGAAATAATGTCTTGGTATGGACATACCTTTCTATCAGGTTTTACATTAAGAGAAAGGAGAAAGTAGTAACACATGCCTTAGAGTCTGAACACCAGTTACCAATTCACGCAAATGTAATTCTTTTATTCATATTAGCCAATTTAAACTATGCAGGCATGTGAATACAAGTTATAATTAAACCTGCATTTTGCTATGCAGCATATCCTTAGGAGCTCTTTTTTTCTTTAAAGCACATTCTAAATGTCTACTGACAGTGTTTATAGAAGCAGATATTAAATACATCCTTTCTAATTTTTTTTCCCTTATCTCAGCTTTACCTTAGAAATCCACAGGTCAAGTTTTCACTATTTGTTTAGTATCACAGATTTTTAAGAGGCTGTTCTATTACTGTGAGTGGAAATAAGAAAGGAACACTCTACAAAATGGATGATCTTCATAATAAGCCCATTATTGATCTTCATAATAAGCCCAACCCAGAATGGTTGTCCATTCTGAAGTTACGGGCAGAAATCTACTTTAATAAACCCATAAATAATATTTGCATCTTCGGTATAATCTTTATGATTGCAGCAATAGTGAGAATCATCCCTCTGGAAGGCGGGACCCTTTGTCTCAGAAAAAGCAGAAAAGCCTACACTTGTCTTTATGAAGATGCTATACTTGAGTTAAAGACCTAATTCATGTTTCTACTAAAATCATTTTTTTCAATAGAAGCAAGACACTGACTACCTGACTTTCACGTAAAAGATATTTTGTTCAGAAGTTTTCTTGGTAATTGAACTGAATTTCCATAGGTCTTATGCACTCACTTCTACAGCTAGGCAGACTTGAAAGGAAAATATAGCTCTTGAATTCTGGCTAGCCAGCATACCTCATCCATGGCCAAGAGGGAAATGTAAAGCAAACAAGTGAAGTAGCTTAGATGTGTTTTTCCAATCAAAACTAAAGGGAAATTTGGTGATGTAATTACTTGTCTCATAACTAGCACATTGATCAAAAGATATGTTTTGCACTTTGACCATGTAGCCTGTGTATTTTTGGAGTACATATTTTATCTTTGAACTTGGGCTAAATTAGCATGACAAGATCTGACACTGTTACTTTCTGCATGGAAGATTTTTTAATAAGAGAAAACAAGACACCATCTGTTTGGACATGGGCAACTGACCCTGAAATGCCATTGCTCTGACAGTTCTCTCAACTGTTTCTTGTTCCCAGCCCAGAAGATACTTCCAGTAATACTGTTCCCAAATGACTGGAAGCTGCCATTCAAGATTATAACAGCATACAGTGTGGCTTCTGAATCCTTTAAGCAGAGGGAAATAGCAACAAGAATTGGGATAAAGTGAGATATAACAGTGGGATTCTGGTTGTTTAAATCCTTTATTTTACAGAATTCCACAGGAGGAATAGAAATAAAATTTGGGCCCTTAGACCAGAATAGACACTTGTAAGGGGTCAGAGAGAGGATTTTATGAAGTCTCAGAAGGTCAAGATTGATTTGCAATAAATGGGAAAAAATCAGTATTAAGTTCTGCTGTGGTGGAGAAGTGGCAATGCTCAACAAGTTTATTTGAGAGTTTCACTCCTTAGAACTGATTGAAAGCAGGGAAAGAAGAACTGGAATTGGCTTTAGGACATTTCAGTGGGAAGGATGACTGGAAAAAGTCAAGTCTGTGGAAAGAGGTGGCAGATCTTGCAAAACAGGTCACAAACACACTACTGTTTACTTTGGTGGTGCCTGAACGTTAAACTTGCCCATTGCCAGTGGTACTGGTGAGAAAAGCCTCTTCAGATTTCAGCTGATTTCCATGAATAAAAACTGAATGGTTTGTTAGCAAGCTCTGTTTTCCCTTGGGTATCTGGAGGAAGGTCAATGAAGTCTCTCATGCCCATTGCTACCTTTTATAAAGCTTTTTGGATGCTGGTGGTAGTTGTACAGTTGTACCTTTAAGATGACTCAGCCAGTTGATAGAACTTATAACAATATATAAATTGTTTATGTTCTTCTTTATTCCTTCTTGTAGAATAAAACTTCTGAGAAATGTTTTTTTCCTCCCAAACGATGGAAAATAATAAAGTAAAATGCATAGAATCCTTGTGAGAAAAATACGGGTTGGCAAGAAGAAAACATATTATTGACTGAACAAGCTGGATAGAAATAAGCTATTTAAACAATTTAATTCTGCTTATTGAGCTATGTAAAATTAGGTGTAGAAAACAGCTAAAGGCAAAGTCTGTTGTAACTCTCCAGTATAACAACTAAGAAATTTAGTCTTTTTAAGGGTGTAAAAGCTCTCTAACCATTTGTCCATAAAAAGCACGGAGTAAGGGCTATTGCCATTTAACAAAGGACCAAGTGCTTCTGTGCCCTAGAGAACAGAAGATGGTCACAAATAGGAAAGCATTCAGTCCAGAAAGACATTATGTGCTCTGCTGTCTTGCTTCTTTTCCTGGGAAGAGGTATCAAATGAATAGAGATGTTAATTGACAATTATAGTAAATGTGAACTTATACTTACTACAGGCAAGATTAGGTCTGCATTAATTGCTTTTTTCTGAGATAACCACGATTAGTCACTGTATTAAAACCACACAATTAGCATATTATAAAACTCACATAGTATTTTCCAACTAAAGGAATTAAAAGGGACAATGGAGGTGCCAAATATTTCATCTTCAGTATCAGTAAGGAACCCTGAAAGAGGTATCCTGTTCACAGGCAGAAGCAAGTTGCTGTGAATCAGGGTATCTCTCAGCATTCCTCATCACTGCCACTCACTTTTCAGGCTCTACTAACCTGCCTGGGGATTCAGGATGGGAAAATGTGTGACTAGATTTCTGTCAGGATAAGGCTCCCTGTTGACAGACTTTGTGGAAAGGTCTGTATCATTAAATATACATTAAGTTTTGAAGAGACTCAGGAATAAAACTAATTCCACATACCTTATAGTAAAATGTAATTACAGACTAAGAATATATAAAATGTTCATTTTACAGTCTCCTTATTTTATACAAACGCTAAATGACTGCCTAAAATTCCATGTTATTATTTACAGGAAACTGCAAGTATATAGTAAAAATAGATAATCACATGGTTATAACAACTATGCTAATGGTAATCCTGGGTAAAACACAATTCTTTGTTGCACTTTTTTTTTCATATATGCAGTTTTACACATTAGCATATAGCATCACTCATCTCTCTTAGTTTCACTGCAACATTTTTTCCTATTAATGTCCAGCTAGTGGCTGAGGTTTATTTTTTTACCCTTTCTACAGTAGAGGTATTATAAAAATAAATATTTAATCCTTTTCTTCTTTGCTCCTTTTCAGTCCAAAGGAATGCAAAATTCAATTTCTGTATGAACTTTTCTCAAGAGAGAGCTGAAAGTTGAGTGTACAGTTGTTAATTTTAAATCGAAATCAAGCAATTTCATCCTGTAAAAGCTTTTTGTAGACAAAATCCATTAGTACTACGATAGTATGATAAGTCTATGAATAGGCACTTTTTTGTATTTTCTTTGAAATTAATGTTCTATGGGTGAGTAAAACAAAAGCAATAGCCCTGCAGAGGACAACACATTTATAGTTACTTTACTAACAGCAACAAATGGTAAATTTGCTGAACGCTTCTTCACTTCTATTCAAATGCAACCCTTTGACAAACTTTAATTACTAAGTGTTTTCTTATTTTCTGTATACCCACTCTCCATTTGCTGTATCCCTGTAATATCAGATGTACTATAATGATGCCTAAGCAGCCATCCACTAGTAAGTGACATGCTTGGTGCTATAGTAGGGCAGCTGGGAAGGCTTATCCCATCCATTAAGTCTGCCTCTGACACCTGAATCAGCAAGCTGTTCTTTGGTTTCATCAGGAACGTCTTTCATCAGGAATGTCAAAGGTATGTTCACATTAAATTCAATTTCATTGTCACTAGTGGTACATCTTCATACTTAACATTTTCATGGTCCTCATTGTTTGCTCTTTTTCCTCTGAAAACTTCATATGATTTTTTGTGTACATTTTTGCATATGTGTATTTCAAGATACTGTTTCTCCTAAAAATAGTAATAATCTGAACTATGATGCTGTTACTTCTTCCTGCACTCTTTGAAAGTGGAAAGAAAGTCTGTGATTTTCCAGAAGCCACAGAGAAACCATGCCCTAGAGACAAGAACCAAATTGGATTTCCTACCTCCTGAGGCAGTGCCCTAACCAAAGTCCAGCCATCCTTTCTTGCTAATGCCTTGGCAGCTGGATTATAAACCTATCTTGTCAGTAATAAAACCAGTTAGTGATAATCATCTGAGCAGCACAAACCATGCTGCAGACATGCCAAGGAACAGTCTTGTGCATCCAAGAAGCTCAGCTGCATCAGAGACAAGAGTATGGGAATAAACACAACAAAGAGCATACACTCTTGGAAATGTATTCCCACTCAGGCAATTTATTTTGTGACTGGGAACTTTGCAATTACACTGCCCCTTTTTCTCACTGTTCCTATGTGTTTCCAGGATGAGGGCCTAAAGATAGCACGTGAATTCAGCCACTTCAGTGCAATTCTTTCATCTATCCCTAATGCAATTACAACTCCAAAGGAGAGGGAAAATAAGGCAAGGGTGTGAATAGTCTGAGTCCATCTTGAAGAATTCTTAGGAATAAATGCTGAGTTTTGAACATCCTCTACATAATCTTGAGAATGGAAAAAAAAAAACTGGCAAGAAGCTGTGCCATGAAGAAAAGTAAGTAATGATCCTGAGATTGGCTCAATTGTCTAGAGCATGATGTTTTTAACACCAAGGTTGTGGGTTCAATCCCTGCTTATGGACTGTTTAATTAGGAGTTGACTCAATGATTCTGGTGGATCATTTCCCACAAAGAATAATTCTGTGAACCACAGTTTCAAACAAGCTGATGGTTCTCTCAGCCAAACTGTATCTCAAATCAGGAAAACAGGTTGAAATATAGTAAGGTTGTGTAAAAGCTCTTTAAGGGCTAAGCATTTTATGTGGTAACTATGGATTTCAGCTCTTGAAACAACTCCAAATCATGCTTTACAGGGCTGTTTAACTCTCATTAACCTATCTTAGATTTTTCCACTAAGGGAGAGGCCAGCAACCAAAGTATAGGTTCCTTGCCTTTAACTCATCTGAAGAATATGTGAGAAGGAATACCCATTGTATCTTATCTCTGGTTTACTTCAGCATGAAGGATATGGATAGATCTGGACCATATATATTTTTACAGTCCTGGCTAAACAACAAACTACTTTTCTGTGTAATTATCATGAAATTTGATCTCTTGCTTCTGTGTGGAAGGTTTAAGAATAAAATTGAGGGGAATTTGTTAATTCACTAATATGTAATTCTGTTAATACTTACGCAGAGAATTAAAGCTAAATATTGTTGTTATCCTGAACACATAAAAACCCATAAGTAATGGTATTAAATTATCCAGGTACTGGGAGATCATTTCAAGTAAAGCTGTTTATATTGTGAGCAAAAAGCACTGTCCATTTGTGCTTAGAGCAAATGATTCTTATTAGTGTTGATCACTAATCCTTCATTTTCACCCTGCTCAGCAGTTCAGCATGCATATTAATGCACAGTCTTAAAACTGAGCCATAGGCAAAGGTAATGTTTTTCACACATCCACTGTTTTAATGGCTAGCTTTCAGAAGACTAAGGCATATTACTGCACACAAAGAGATATTGGTAAAAGTCCCAATAAATTCTGTGGTGTATAAATAGACTTCCAATTTAAACATGTACTCAGATCTAATTCCACTTTTGAAAACTGTACATTATTATCTGAATTAATTTCCAAATGTGATTCTATTTTTCTGCATATCTCACATCCTTATAGCAAATTGTGCCTCATGGTGAAAAACAAAGAAGAGGAACTGAAACCTAACAATTGTGGCTGTAGTGCAGTAAATGCTAGATTTCAGATTTCTTGGGCATGTTTATTTCAGCCTGCATATGCCTGTATATTATAATGTGCTGTCCAATTATATAACTCTACTTTATATTTTCCACTTGACTACTACATCAGCCAGAATTAAATTTTTCTTCTTCTTTACTTTTTCATAAAGAATTATTGTTGCATGTAGCCTCATGTTTTTCTTATGTTTTCTACTCACCACTTGATAAATTCTGTCTGAGGACAGAATTTATTTTTTTTTTGGTCACGTAATCTGACACTAACTTCTTCAAATATACCATTTTTCTAAGATTCTATAATACTAACCAGTTCATTTTCACAACAGTCCACTAAGATGAGATATTATTACTGCTTTCTTTCAGAAGCAGGGATGGGGCACAGAAAGTTAAAGGTTGAAGTATCTATTGATTTTGGGTACCTAATATAAACCAGAAAGGATTCTGTAATATTTAATATCAAGTAGCTATTGGCCAGACCACTTTTAATATTTCCTGGAAGTACAGCTCTGAGTGCCTAACACTGCTGTAGGTCTTGACATTCCAGCTCAGACCTGCTGTAGTGGAACAAAGCATGGGCTAATGGAGCAGGTATTTTCTGCTAGCCTTTCTCCCTACATCTGGAGGTAATAACTGCAGGAGTTTGTATCCAGTAACACAAGACATCAGTCCAATTGTTTCGAACATGCAGGCAATCAACTCCATATTAGTTGGTAAAAAAGGCAGAGCTGACATGTGGCAGCCTCATATGCCAGCCAATTTGGAGTTGGAAAGACTACTCTTAATGAACTCACCCACACAAGACATGGGAACATAAAGGGTAGCAAGCTGTTGGACACAAGTAACTGCAGCAACTATGTTTTGGAAGGCCCCAAAGACTTTTGGTCTGCTCAAATGGGACTGAACTCTGCAAGTGGTCATGCACCTGACATGTAATTGGTATGTAGCAAGCATGTTTTGTAACCACATTACCTAGCTGTCTAAATGCTTGCTTCACACTTGGATATGGATAAAAATAAATACACAGGTGAAAGCAATGTGTGACATTTGAGACCAGAATATTAAAATTATTATCAGAGTATGTCAAGTGGCTTCAAAGACTAAAGAAATTGAATTACCGAGAAAAAAATATTAACATCACAATTCTACATAATCAGAGTGTAGAACTGCAGCAATAGAATAATTAAAACACACTTTTCCAGATTGCAGAATAGTTAGGTGTCTTTTTATGGTATCAACAGGATGCATTTTTGACTTTGGGAACAATAGGAACAGGAAACTGTACTTGATTTCTCAAAATAGCAGAGGCCTCATGTACTATTTAAGTACTTAAACTTAGGATGCTGGTTTCCTACGGTTCTAGACTAGACCTTAGATTACAGAATTACCAATTGTATATTGGTCCCAAATCTCTATTGCCCAGCAGTCTGTGCATATTACCCCTCCCCCAATTATAGTTGATAGAAGAACTCATTACTATTGTTTGCTCACTGATGGCTAACTGTTCTCTGTGGCTTGCTATACAAAAGAAGAATGAAGCATGATTTGGCATCTGATTTGGCCCTGACTCTTGTTCCTGAGCAGAAAAGGGGCCTGTCTCCAAACTACACCGAATGAGGTGGGAGAACTAAATGAAAAACATCATAAAACTATATCAAAGTAGGGAGGAACTAGAAAGCATCCCTTCCTCCACTAGGTCATGTTCGTAACCCCAAAATGTTGTACATTAAAAAAAGGAAAAGCCATTGCCAAAAAAAATCTAACATTGCACCAGTGGAAAAAAAAGCCATAGGCTGGGAACTACTGGTATGTGATTTAATAGTCTGTCATTGTTCTTAATCCTGTTATTGTTTTCTTTGCTATTTGTTTCCACAGCAAAATTCCAGCAGTGGTAGAAAATGAATAGTGGTGAGACAGCTTGGAGTCTATCTGAAACTGTCTAGTGGTTCTTTCTGTCCTGGATTTTTGCTAGAATAAGATTTAATCCTGCAGCCTTTACTTTGTTGATATCCTCAGTGAATGCCCTGGGAATAGCAATGAGAGTAGGGAGTTGACAAATTGGACAGACAACCACGAATTATTCAACATCCAGCTGCCTTTAGCTACTATCACTCAGTACAGTTTGCTGAATGACAGCTTGCTTGTACACCAACAACCAAATTTCCCTGTGTTTAGAACATTTTGTCTTTCATTCTACTTCAACCTTCTTTATCCATCCATCAGTCATTCTCTTCATAAAACTCAGTATGTTTTGAACTGATAACAAAATGTCAACAATGCTAAGTCTTTCCACTGCATGTTAAAGCCCCCTCTGTGGTTTTGTTTACGATTAACTCTTCTGAATTATTTTCCTGTGGCTTTGTTCATCCCTGCACAAAGGGATGAACATCCCCTCTTCACTTTATCAACCACAGAGCCTGTAATCTGCTTTAACTGGCCCCAAAGAAAGCTACAACCTATATGGAAAAGCTAAGTAAACACTTATGCCCAGTAAATACATGAATTGTGTTTTTTAAACTTCTCTCCAAGAATAAGTAATCACATTCAGGTACAGTTGTACTAACTCTTAATTACTAATCTTTGACTACAGAACTGCCCCATTAGCCTACACAGACTTAATTTACCTCCTTGGTACAGGAAAGATTATTATGGAAGAAAGAGCTTCTACTGTGGAAATAAAATGGTTTCTATAATATATGAGTTAAATCTGCCTTTATAAATATTATTGTTCTCTCATGATCTCACTACAAACATTTTATTTCTTGCAGAGCATGCTATGTAAACATAAACCTTAGCAAAATAAAGTTTAATTAAGGACCTTCTTCAGTAGAACAACACACAAGCAACAGATTTTCACAGCAGTTCTGATCCGTGTTATAAAAATAGCTTTATTGACAAATACATGTTGGGAGGAAAGTACTGTAGTAATGGAAAGAAAGTGCTACCTTACCAACTAACCATGTTTCTGATCATGTTAAATAAATGTTTACATGTACAGAAATCTTTGCTTAGAGGGTATAGCAAAGACTGAGTGAGATTCTGCCAGTATTTTATATGATACAAAGGCTTTTTTAAGAAGAAAAAAAATATCTCCATTTTTTTCCAACATATGGGGCATGGGGTCTTTGTAAATAGACAAGTGTATATAGCAGGCCAGAAAACATTTTAGATTTTTCAAATTCTAACAGAAGGTCAGATAAGAGAGGGGAGAAAAAGAGTTCTAAATTTCAGACCTAACACTCCTTTAAAGTATTCTTGACTCACTGATATGTGGAATAATCTACCTATCTATCTCCTGTAAATCAAGGTTCACAGTAAATTAATTGGTAATCTTAAAAAAAGTCTGGCTAAGTTGTCTTCTGAGATTAATGTATACCAGGAAAGAAAATGCAATTTCAGAAATAGTATGGATGACAGTGTTAAGATTAAGGACGTAAATTCTGCACTGATATACACTTAAGTGCAAGTCCCGTAAAGAAAAGGGATTATGTAGTTTATATATCAGAATTTGTTCCTCATACTTGACTGAAAACTATCTACAGAAAAGATTTTACCACATCTGCAGCCTTCCTGGCATTGCCAAAGTCAGGAAATTAGGACAATATGAGACTATTGTTCTAATTCCAACATTAAAGGAAATAACAGTTCTGACATAGGAGCCAGATTTTTCTTGGCTTTTACCATGTGGAGAGGCAAGGTAAGACGGTATTTTTGCCAATGAATTATTCGCTTTGCTTCTAAGACTGGAATTTCATATTATTCACTAAGTCACCGTACCAAGACAGTAGCACTGAGACACCATCAATTCCCTATCAAACACTTTAAATTTGAGATTTTGGAGTAAGCCTTCCATTCCCATTACTTACCCAGTCAGTCTCCATCTGCTCCTTGTCAGCTAAAGATGCTTGACACAGTAGTTAATTCCCAGGGTACATTGATACCAAACAGCATATTTATGTCATTCCAGAAAGGAATTGGTCACTAACCACAGCAAACTCTTCCTGTAAATCCTTCACAAATCCCAGCAGTTTCTTTTTAAAGACCTTCTGGATCAGCAGCCAGTCACCTTGCAGACCAACATGTACTCAGCTCAGTTCATCTCATCTCTGTCAATGAGTTCTCAGCTGAGTTTTCAGGGATTCTTTGAACGCAGAACTTCTTAAATCTTAAAATTCATTTAGTATGTCCAATTATATTCTGGTAAGCAATTACTTTGACAAATATATCCAGGGGATCAGTACACCACATATCTTCACTTTGTTCTTAGGAACAAACATAACAAACCAACCAAACATAAAAGACCAAAAGGAAATAAAGGGTGTTTGTGCTAATTACATGTTAGCATATTTTATGTGTAATGTAGGACCTAGACAGCACATAATTTTAAAGGCCATAAATTTTGCTATTTCCAGATCTTCATATGTGAGATTTTCAGTACTTGTATTATTTTTACTAAAGTGGTCCACATGAAAACATGCACAGCTGAAGATGTCCCTATGGAGAGGGGTTTCACATTTTAAATGTGTATGTCAGCACTAGCTTTGAAATTTTAATGGTCCAAAATAAATACAAGAGTCTTACTGTACATCACTGCCTTGAGTTATTCCAATAAAGTCTCAAGCAAAACCTCAGTTGAGGCAAAAGAGGAGGAAACATGAAAATTGGTATTCTTCTTGGAACACTAGTCGATTTTTAACTGGTGAAAACTAAGACTGTTTCTACAGCAAGAGTGCTTTGGATCCTGACTTTCAATAGCAAAACAGGGCTTTTGACCTCTTAAGGCATGTTATTCTCTTTTAATTGTTCATTTCCTCTCTACTGTTTTGTCTGCAAGAATTGAACAGATTATTAAATCTAAAGAGTTCGCTTTCTACAGGAATTCCTCAAGAATTTGTGAGGTGAAGATGCATGTGCCTATAGCATACATACAAATATTTAAAAACAAGGCATGTGAATAATAAAGCAAATTTGTGTAAAGAGTTGCATGACATCACTTTAAAGAAACTTTTATAGTAATGTGAAATTTTAAAATCATTGTTATACATGTTGTATTTCATTCCTTCACTGTTCTGTAAAGTTGTTGCTCCAACAGCAGCTGCTATGGTCTTGTCAACCTTCATCTGCTTCATCCTCATCCTTCATCTGCTCTTCTATCATCTCAACATGTCAAGAAAAACAAATATTGTAATAGTGGTTGCAATGTGTTAAAATGATAGTCTATTCCATGATTACTTATATTTCTTAGAATATTTCCTAACAAATGAGCAAACACTTGATTGTTAGTTCAAAACCTGGGATTAGTTTTCCACTTCTTAAGAGGCCCATAAGTTACAAGACAGCATCAGTGCCCTGGAGAGATTTTCCAAGAGGTTGAGCACATCCAGCCTTTTCCAGGTTTTGAAGGACATGACCCACAAACAGAAGTCTCCCTCCAGTAAAGCTGGCTATGTAACAACATAGTCTTTACTACTTGCAAGAATTTTTGTAACGCAGCGTGAAGTCTCACTGCGGAAAGAGTTATGTTGTGATTCGCTGACCAATATAAACACCATGTGATTGGAATGAGACATTACTAAAAAAAAAAAAAATCCCTCAATATTTATTGAAAACAGAACACTTAGTATCTGCTGATTAGGCACTTGCAGGGCTTGTGGTTACATTGCTGATTTCTTCAGTGCTTACACAGATCCAGATCTAAACAATCACCTAAAAAGACAGCCCATAGCTTTAAGGAACAATGGATTCAAAGCAATGGAAATAAGAAATGGTCATTTTCTCACTCTAAACAAATATATTAAATACCATGTGGAAAATAGCTCTTTACTATGGAGTTTTCTTATGTATCACCCCATGTTACATTGTCACATACATTTTATTTTACTATTGTTATAAAAATCAGGACACAGATCTCTTAATCAAGATCTAAACTTTATTAAAATGAAGATTAGATAGATTATAGATATCTTGAACAAAAAACAACAAAAAGACAATACAAAAGAAAGAAAAAATAAAACAAGCAAAAACAACAAGATGACACAATTTGGCCGAATTTTCATGAATCTGACAAAAATTCCTGTCACAGCAGAGTTCAAGTTCGATCGAACTGGGAGGCGGATATCAGACCAGCCCGCGCTGGGTCCGTGATCATCCACACTCCGACATGTGGTTTCCAAAGTCCAGTTTTTATACGGTTTATTTTTCCTCGGGCCAGGATTTTCTTTTGGAAATGGCGTTCTCATTCAGGTTCTGATGGTGTTTTTGCCGAACCTGAATGGGGTTCCGAGGGTTTGGCTCAGCCTGCTTTCAGTTGCAGAGAGGGTCCCTGTCCCCAGACATCCAGATGTAAGTTTTCGGGGTCCCCTCCTGAATAGGAGCAGTTTTGGCTGTTTTGATCCAGGGATGGGCTCACTCTCCTCTGAAAGCCTCAAGTATAATCTTAGCTGTTGAGGGCTGTGAGGACTGAGCCATTCGGTCTGGGGATGGGCCCATTTTCCTCTGAAAGCCCGCTGTGAGGACTGAGCTGGCATGTTCTTTTCATTTGTAGATTTGGCCCTGCATTCTTCCACGATCGCCTCTTGCCTCTTGCCTGTATTTTCTAACAACTTTAAGAGTTTATTTCTCAACCCCCCCAATCAATCTGTATCATTAATAACAAACCCCTCCCCCTTTCAAGAAACTCAGATTGTTGGGGGGTTTCCTCATTATTTACAAACTATATTTCTCAATTATCATCCCATTGGTCCGATTCGTTCCCTCTGGCGAATCCCCTTAATCTAGTTTCCTGCTCGAATCGATCCAGGATTCTAGCAGCCCGGTTTCCCCTCTGGGAGGGGGATGGGAATAGACGGCTTTTTCCCTTCCCCCATGAGCATATCTTTTTTACCAAAAATCCCAGGCCAAACATGATCAGGATTCCTGCGGCTACTAGCATCCAGCCTTTCTGTTCCTGAGGGATTCGGACCTCCCACACTGTGTCCCACCTTTTCTTTGCTGAGCGAGTCAGCTGCCTAATTTCAGTGATTAGATGTTTGATGATCTGGGTGTAATTTTTAGTATCACGATCACACCCCGTCTGGTTTATTATCTTGCACACCCCTTCTTGTTCTCCCAGAATCTGGTTCATGGCCCTTCTGGTCTGCCGTACTTGTTTTTTTGGTTTTTTTTTTTTTTGGTGAGCCTGCCGTTCCAACAGCAGCTCGAGGGCACTCCCTGTGAGGTTTAACATCCTTTCAAAAGAAACCTGGTTTTGTTTCAATTTTGCCTCCGGGCTCAGACCCTCCTCATTCTGGGAAAAACAGAAGTTTTTTGTGTAGTGCATACAAATTCTTTCATTTCCTAATTCAAATAAATTTAAAAAAAATTGATCCCAATCCTTTGGGGAAGCTTTACCTCTGGTGTTTTCTCCCACCCAGTAAAGTTTCCCACCCATAGTACATATTTCCAATTTTTCTTCATCATAACATTCTTGATTCACCTGATGATATTGTTTAAACACTGAAATCAATTTTTCCCCATTCCATACCGTCTGATTACACTCGGTACAAACGGGGATTTGAGGGATGTCATCTGGACCCTCCCAGAAGGAGCGATTCTCACCTTCTCTGTCCCTGAGGAGTGCTTCAGTTTTTTATACAAATTGTCTCCCCCCTGGTATAGCAAATTTGGTATCGAATCCCGTCACTCACACACTGACCTTGGGGTTCCAGGCATTCCAGTGATGATGTGGGTTGGCCTAGTGTGAACGAACATCACACACGATCGGCACCCCTCCTGAAGGAGGCGCGGCTCAGAGGGAGCACCCCCGGCCGATTCACCGATCATTAGGCCCAGGGCTAGCAGGACTATCCCTCGGGATATCCCTTTCCCTCTGCCTCGGCCTTCGCCCGTAGGGGGGCGGGACCCTACGGCGGGCGTATATCTCTTCTTGGCAGCAGGGAAACTCTCCCGGGAAGCCCTCTGCCCGTACCGCAAACCTTCGTCTGAAGGCACCCCACCGGCTAAGTTCAACTGGATCTGCCACACACGGAACCCCGGTATTTCTCCGGCACTCCCTTTGAAGGATCCCAGCTTTTGTATGAAACAGGCCATGAAGGCCGAGATCCAGGAGCACCGCCCACTCACACGATCCCCTTTTTAACATTCCCAATCTGTCAGCAACACACAGGGCTAGGACGGTGAGGTTCAGCTCCTTCTGATAGCACTTATAACAGTAGCTATCAGGTCTCTCCCCCCCTCGGCAGTGGACTACCCAAATCCGATGACAAAACATGCACTCGAAATGTACAAAAGGAAAACAATTGCACCCGGGGATTTCGCAACTTATCCGGTCTGCCCCGTTCATCGGCGTCGCAGCTTAAGTTGCAAATCACCCGGAGCTGATGTGATTGTCCACTGAGCGTCTTCCTGCTGAGATTGAAACTTTTTCACTCGAGATGCGTGCGTCCACCCCTTCTCCGCTGTTCGGATGGCAGTATCTGTGTTAAGTAAAACAAGGAAAGGACCCTCCCAATGAGGGGCCAAAGGTGATCAGAACTTTGTCCCCAGGTTTAATGTCATGTACTGGAAAACCTAGAGACGGGCTCTGCAAGGCCACCCCCTGAGATCGGAGGTCTTGTAAATGTTTGTTCAAAGCTACCAAATATGGTTGAATTGGTCCCTCTTCCAGCCCTGGGTGTCCCACCGGCATGCCGTGCTGATACGGCATCCCGTATAACATTTCAAATGGTGAAATCCCGGTCTCAGCATGCGGCTGAGTTCGGATATTCAGTAAAGCCAAAAGGAGGCACTTCAGCCACGATAATTTTGTCTCTAACATTAATTTTGCTAATTGTGATTTCAATGTCTGATTCATCCTTTCCACCTGACCAGAACTTTGAGGATGCCATGGGGTATGGAAGTCCCATCTGATCCCCAAGGCTTCAGCGGTTAATTTTACAATTTTTGATGTGAAGTGAGTGCCTTGATCAGAATCAATATGTTGAATCACCCCGAATCGTGGCAGCAGTTCCTCCAAAAGTATTTTCACAACTGTGTGCGCGTTCGCCCGGGTGCAGGGAAAAGCCTCCACCCATCGAGTCAATTTGTCCACAATGACCAGTAAATACCTGTACCTCCCTGTTTGCGATCTCATGAATCCCCTTGCAGCCAAAAAAAACTAAAAAAATTGTTCAGCCAAGGCCCTAGAGCCCCAGTGCGTGTGCTGATGTAATCTTTTTACAATTCTCCGAGAAAATTCTCGGGGCAACAATTCCCTTCCATCTGGTATTCTCCATTTTCCTTCCACAAAACTTCCCCCGATTTTCTTGAATCCCTCTACTTCTCCCGCCGTGGGTTGTGGCACATACCTTTGGTTCTTTTCTTCCCTTATTTCGGGAGTGCTGACTGTCATAAGTGCAGCCCTTTTTGCTTCCGAATCTGCCCTCTGATTTCCCTGGATCCTGAATTGCTTCCCTTTTTGGTGACTTTTGATGTGAACTACCGAAATTGCCTCGGGCCCCCTAAGGGCCTCCAGGATCCGTTTAATAAAATTTTTTCTCCATGCACCAAACATTTTCCCCGGGAGCTTATCAGCCCCTTTTCTTCCCAAATCTTTCCAAAGGTATAAACCACCCCAAAGGCGTACTTAGAATCCGTGAACACTGTTCCCCCCTTTCCCCTCTAGCCGCTCCAGCGCTCTGAGGATAACATACAGTTCACAAGCCTGGGCCGACCAGCCAGGGCTAAGGGGTCCCGCTTTCATCACAATTCCTGACCTGCCGTCCACAACTGCATACCCTGACTTCCTTTTCCCATCGATTACCCTTGATGATCCATCCACAAACCACTTTTCTCCTTCTTCCAATTCCTCCTCTTCTAAATCTGGCCGAATCTTTGTTTGGAGTTCTATGAACTCCAAGCAACTGTGTGAAATCCCTTCTGAGGCTTTTCCAAAAAGAAACTGGGCCGGATTCAATGCGTGGGTCACATGCAACTCCAACTCGGGAGAGTGTATCAGGATCGCCTCATATTTTAAAAGTCTGGCGTCCGTGAGCCATTTTTCTGCCTTTTTGTTGAAGAATTCCCCTGACATCGTGTGGGGAATATACCATCAGGGGGGGCCCCAAATGTTACTTTCCTTGCCTCCTCCACCAGCAGAGCTACTGCTACGATGGCCTGTAGGCAGGTGGGCCACCCCTACCAACTGGGTCTAATAATTTTGAGACGTATCCCACCGGTTTTTTGTCGCCTGCCCAGTCCTGTGTAAGGACTCCGTGGGCAGTGTGCTCACTCACATTAACAAACAATTGAAATGGCCTCCCTACGTCAGGAAGGCTGAGCACAGGAGCAGAAATCAAAACATTTTTCAATTCCTGAAACCGGTTGTCATCCTCCTCATCCCATTTGAGCGCATGCGTAGTCAATTTTTCATATAAAAATTTTACTTTGCCACTATACCCATCAATCCATTGTCTGCAATAACCAAATAAACCCAAAATCTGCCTTACCTCCCGCTTAGATCGAGGAGGAGGTAGAGCCAGAATACCAGCCACGCGGTCCAGGTCCAGCTTCTTTTTGCCCTCAGTCAGCCAGTGTCCCAAATACTTTACTTCTGGTTCTGTGAACTGAAGCTTCGATTTCGAAACTTTCAGTCCTTTGTCTCCTAGGAAATTCAGTAGGTCGATGGTGCATTCCCTCACACTCCCTTCCGAGGGGGCCTGCTACCAACAAGTCATCAACATACTGTAAAAGCTTCGTCCCTTCCCTAGGGGTAAATTTACTTAACAATTGTTCCAGGGCTCTTTAGATGTCCTGGTCCCCAGAAGAAAAAGCCCCCGACACCCTTAATCTTCCTTAAAAACCTGCTCATCTTTGATCCTCTTCAGGCAGTCCTTCCTGAAGTGTCCTTTCTTTTTACAATAAAAACACTTAAATGGAATCCCCTTTGCCTTGGGGGAAGATTTCTCAGCCTCCGCTTGACCTTTTCCCTGACTCCCTTTTGCCTGGGCTGCCTTTCCTTTTCCCGGGGTTTTATCCTGCTTTTGAGCTTCCCAAACCACAGTCACCATCACCCGAGCCTGGCTCTTGTTCCGTTCATACACCTTTTGAGCCTCCCTCAAAAACTCTTGCAATTCTTTCTCAATCCTTTTCTCGATCTTTTCCAATTTTCTCCGGATGTCTTCCCAGGATTTTGCTACAAACTGAGTCTTGAGTAGCACCTCCCCCACGGGAGAATCTGGGTTCATTCCTGAATATGTTTGCAAGCCCCGCCTCAATCTCTCAATCCACTCGCTGGATGACTCATCATGTTTCTGACATTCTCCCAAAATTTTACTTAGGTTTTGACCTCGGGGTACCGCCTCTCGGATGCCCTGTATGATCATGTTCCTGAGGTCCATCATGTTCTGCCTACCATCCCCCGTCTGCGGGTCCCATCCTGGATCCGCATTCGGCCACTTTTGCTCCCCCCTTTCCCCTTGGGGGTTTCTCCTTTCCCAATCCCGGATCGCTGCCCTCCGGATCATGTCCCTTTCTTCGGTGTTAAACAGGGACCTCATGATGAGGCACAAATCCCCATAATTATAAATGCTGGTTCCTAAAAAATCATCTAATCTTTCCGCAACCCTCAACGGGTCATCCATCAATTTTCCCATCTCCCTTTTGAATGCTCTCACGTCCGAGGTATTAATAGGGACATTAACGAACCCTATCACCCCTGTGGACATGGGTACCTCCCTAAGGGGGTACAATGAGGATGGGCCCTCATCGCCCTCCTCTCTTCTGACTCGATGTCGGGTCAGGGGTGGGGAGAAAGATGCCTTCTCCCGGGGAGCCGCCTTCCCTGCTCTTTTCTGGGATTCAGATTTCCCCGGCTCCTGCCGGGGCTCTCCGCTTTCGGCGGGCTCGGAGGAGACGGGCAAATTAACTGCCGCATCTCCAGAGGGAGGAGGGGCCGCGTCCTGGGGCCGCGGCGAGGCGACTGCCCCCTGGTGAGGAAACGATGTTCCTCTTGCCGCAACCCTGGGTCGGACCGGGGGAGGTAAATTTTCCAAAGGTTCCCACTGATCCTTTTGTCCCCCTTCCCCCTCCTTCGTCCTCACTGGAAATAAATTCACTTTGGGCTCCCACGCTTCGGCATACAATTTCTCCTCCCAATTTTGTGGTTTTTCCTTTGCCACGAACCGATTCAGGGCCTTCCCGACCCACGGTTCGAAAGACCCGAACCCGGGCCACCCCACGTGGTCCCGAATCTCCTTGGACAACTGTCCTCTCCGGGGACAGTCTGTCCAGCTCTCCAACATCCACCCCAAAAGGACTCTCCCTCCCTGAGAGTGTGCCTTTTGGCTGTGATCGGTTCCCGTACCTCCGGGGACCGATCTGACTTACCGATTGGTCGGCTCCCCTCCGGCTCTAACCCCAGCGAGCTGCTCTGAAGTGTTCTCCGAAGAGGCCCCTGCCGGTCCACTCGATAAGTCCCGGGCTAAAAAGGCTTACTCATTCCTGAACTCGAAAAGGACGTTCTCTTTCCTTTTAGCCCCCCCCCGCGGTCGACCCCCCAGACCCCCTCTGGCCCAGGAGTTGCCGGGTGTACAAGAGTGAACCCCCCAACGACTTTCGCTTCCCTCGTGACCGACCACGTCCCTCGCGGGAAGCGTGGAACTACGGTTCCTAGAGGTCCAGACTCGTGTCGTGGAATGTCCCACGTCTCATACACACGTCCAACCACACCTCACTCAACCACGGCTACTCACAGCTCCTTTTCCCCGTGGATTCTTCGTGCACGTCGAGTTTTCCGAGTGAAAAAATTCCGCGGATCAGGTCAGTCCCAGACTGCCTGCGAGTTCCCCTTGATGGGCTCGAGCCCCCTTTTCTCTGCTGTGACCTTTTTGGTAAAAACTTTTAGGAAAAAAAATCTTTGTTCTATAGTCGGTCCTCGAGGAATCCCTCTACGCTGCCGGGCCACTTCTTATCAGTGGGGCGCCCCCCGAGCAACGTGGGATTCTCGTGGAAAAATCACGACTATATCACATCGGGGTGTCACCAAGTCTGTTATAAAAATCTGGACACAGATCTCTTAATCAAGATCTAAACTTTATTAAAATGAAGATTAGATAGATTATAGAGATCTTGAACAAAAAACAACAAAAAGACAATACAAAAGAAAGAAAAAATAAAACAAGCAAAAACAACAAGATGACACAATTTGGCCGAATTTTCATGAATCTGACAAAAATTCCTGTCACAGCAGAGTTCAAGTTCGATCGAACTGGGAGGCGGATATCAGACCAGCCCGCGCTGGGTCCGTGATCATCCACACTCCGACATGTGGTTTCCAAAGTCCAGTTTTTATACGGTTTATTTTTCCTCGGGCCAGGATTTTCTTTTGGAAATGGCGTTCTCATTCAGGTTCTGATGGTGTTTTTGCCGAACCTGAATGGGGTTCCGAGGGTTTGGCTCAGCCTGCTTTCAGTTGCAGAGAGGGTCCCTGTCCCCAGACATCCAGATGTAAGTTTTCGGGGTCCCCTCCTGAATAGGAGCAGTTTTGGCTGTTTTGATCCAGGGATGGGCTCACTCTCCTCTGAAAGCC
The DNA here is from genome assembly GCA_008694505.1 of Cyanoderma ruficeps. Taxonomy (NCBI): domain Eukaryota; kingdom Metazoa; phylum Chordata; class Aves; order Passeriformes; family Timaliidae; genus Cyanoderma; species Cyanoderma ruficeps. The sequence continues at coordinate 1,128,545 of VZDJ01000511.1, forward strand.
TCAAGTATAATCTTAGCTGTTGAGGGCTGTGAGGACTGAGCCATTCGGTCTGGGGATGGGCCCATTTTCCTCTGAAAGCCCGCTGTGAGGACTGAGCTGGCATGTTCTTTTCATTTGTAGATTTGGCCCTGCATTCTTCCACGATCGCCTCTTGCCTCTTGCCTGTATTTTCTAACAACTTTAAGAGTTTATTTCTCAACCCCCCCAATCAATCTGTATCATTAATAACACTATCTAGCTCTTTGGTACCACCACAAAGGTTGTATTTCCCGATTGGGCATAACAGAGCACTGGTAAAACCCAGGAAGTCCTACTTTTTCTTTCATTTCATATGTATTGCAAAGTCTGAAGTGACTTTGAATATCTCTTTTGAATGACATGTGCCGTAGATCATGAGTGGCATGCCTGGGTGCTTTGGTAAAAGTAACTGCAGTGCTTCATCTAGATTCATTTGGATAATTACATGGCCCTGATGTGAATTTAGCCTCTTAGCTTCTTCTATAAGAGTTCTTGTTCAATTCAGCCTGCCAGCCTTTTCACATTTTTCCCCTTTCAGCAGTTAGTGAATTTCAATGGTAGCTGAAATACAAATTTCTCTTTGGGGAATCAAGCACACATAGGATTATGACAGGGCAATCTACTATTTTAAAGTTGTGTCAAGCAGTATGAACCTGTATTTATTTAAGAAATGCATCAAAAATGTGTTACTCTCATGATTTTTCACACCTTAGATTTTTGCAATTTAAAATACAACTTTACCAGGATGCCTACTTTATATATTTAATAGCATCACAGAAACATAGAAAGGTTTGGATTGAAGGAAACACTAAAAATCATCTACTTCTAAGGTTGCTACCATGTGCAGGGATGCTACCCACTAGATCAGATGGTTCAAAGCCCCATTCACTCCGCCTTGAACACTTCCAGGGATGAAGCATCCACAACTTCTCCAGACAACCTGTTCCAGTGTTTCACAACCCGCACAGTGATGAATTCCTTTCGGATATCTAATCAAAACCTACTCTCTTTCAGTTTAAAGCCATTCCCTCTTGTCCTATCACTACATGTCCTTGCCAAAAATTCCCCACCAGCTCTCTTGTAAGCCCTCTTTACATACTAGAAGGCCACAATAATGTGTCCCTGGAGGTTTCTCTTGTCCAGGATGAAAAAACCACAACTCCCCAGCTGTCTCAGCTTACCTCTACAGAAGAAGTTCTCCAGCCCTGTGATCATCTTGCTGCCTCTCCTCTGGACCCACTCCAACAGCTCTACGCCCCTTTCATGCTGAGAACCTCAGAGCTGGATGCAGCACTGCAGGCAGAGGGGCACAATCCCCTCCCTCGACCTGCAGGCCACGCTGCTTTGGGTGCAGCCCAGGACGTGAATCAAGTTGGGTTTTTTCCCGCCATCCCCCTTCCAAAATACTGAGAAATTAGTTTATATGAGCGTGAAAGAGTTCACAGCTTTTATCTGGCGATGCCTGCCGCAGAGGGGCTCTGCCGGGCAGGCGGGTGGCGGTGCCCGGGCCAGCCCTGTCCCCGCGCTGTCGCCGCTGCCCGGCCTCGCCAGGAGATGTCGCTGTGCCCCGCGGATCCGGCGCCGCGCGCTCCCGGCCGGCCGTGCCCGCGCATCCCGGCGCCGTGCCGGAAAACCGGGAGAGATGGACACCAGGAAAACGGGCGGGCAGCGAGGGACGGCATGGGCCGTCGAGCTGCCCGGCTGCTGCTTCGGAAGAACGGCCCTGCAGCGCTTTCCCAAAGCAGCCGGCGGGCTCCTACCCGGCGGGCAGCACCGAGAGAGGCCTTCGCAGACACGGTAAAATCGGGGAACAAAACCCGAGGCACCTGAGGCACCGAGGTGGTGATTTAGGACATCGTTCCTGCTCCTGAAGGTGTAAAAAGGCCACGGTAATCAATTGTTATTAAAACGTATTGCTGGACTGAACCTGCTCTAGGTATTTGAAGAGTACTGCACTATAAGCATCAGAAGTGCCTCAAGTGTTGCAGCACTGTGCCCATGTTTAAATTTGAAAGCCGAAAAGGAAGGGTGTTCGTGTGTTCCACTCGGCATAGTTCCCCATGTTAGTAGCAAAGAGATAAGAAGCATTGTGCTAGTTCATGAGCCCACGGGTGACAAACTGAGGGAAGGGACGGAACAGAGGAGAGGGCAGGATGGGAAAGCAGAAATAGGCTCCATGGCTTCATTATCAAAATCTTTCTACTTTCTTGTCCTACAGAGTAGAAAGGGATCCTTCTGCAGCATTTTGCATACAACATGAATTTAAAGGGTATTCAAAGCATCTTCCGTGCTAATTAAACCAGACAGTTTCAAGTATGCCTAACGCAGATATTTGAAAGACTAACACAGCTGTTTCTGGGAATAGATACAGCTGTCCCACAGTGACTTGCAGTGACAGGGTGACTTCTGTTTTCATTTGAAGTGTAACCATGGGTAAGTGTATCTTTTTCCAGAGATAATGGGAATAAATAAACACAATTTAAAAGTGATATTCCTGTACAGTACATTTATTAATGAAGTGCAAAACTGAAGTAAAATAAGTCAGGCTACCATCACAGAATTAATTAAGAACAGCAATAGCTTTCAGCAATCTGTAAAAGCATAATATCACAACTGGCCAGGCTACTGCTTCACTTCAGGGTTAAAGTTTCCTCATCAAGTGAATCATTTGCTAGCAAAAGAGAAAACAGCTGCTTAAACAGGTAACAGCCAATGCTCCAGATTGGGTTTATTACTATTTTAGTCAGTCATACATTCAGAATTGCATTTTTAAATTATTTCTGGAGAACAGGAGAAGAGCCAATAGTTAAAGTAGCCTAACTCTCCTTACTCACAATACTCCTCTCTCACAATACTCAATTAAGCAGTTGGCCATTAATGTAAATTATCTTGAACTTTTAAAAATTTCTTTACCTTCCAATACAGCCTTTCTAAGTTTAAAGTAAAATGGCGGCCTTAAAGCTTTAATTACACATACATCTGGAAATCCTGCCCTGCTATTAATGCAATAAAGAAGTCAGTATCTGGTAAGTATTGAAGTTTAATTGCCTCTTTCTTCATTACTCCATTAGCAACCAAAGATCTCATATTAACTATGGTAATGGAGCATGTAAGTACAAGAGAGAGACAGAACTCTGAACAATGGCCAAACAAGAAGGAATAGAAGTATCTTATTTGATTATTTCTACCACTAGGGCAACTCTTACTGTACTAACAAGTCAAATAAAAAAATCTTCACCATTGATTGCCATAACACATTCTGCTTTACATTACCAAGCTCAGCTAGAAATTATTTTCCCTCTTTATTGCACTTTTCTCTTAGTTCTTGTTAAACAAATTATTGACCTTTGTAGCCATTATCTGGCCTGCAATTATAGAATAGCAAGAAGATTACAAGCCAGAGGTTGTAGAAGCTCCTTCTCTGGAGATATTTGAAACCCACCTGGATGTGATCCTGTGCAACTTGTTCTAGGTGAATCTGATTTAGCAGGGGGTTTGTTTTAGATGATCTCCAGAGGTCACTTCCATTCCCAAACATTTTGTGATTCCATAATTACACTTCAGAGAGCTTTAGAGGTCATCAGTCCTGCTTTGCAGACACATGCAGTAGATGAAATCGCAGGTTCAAGCTGTTAAGCAACAGAAGATAAAGATTGTTGCAACAATGTGATAGCATTAAGGATTTAGAATTGTCTCTACTATGCTGCTGGGGAAAAATAACTCTACCCTCTTCTGGAAGCTCTGAAACAAGAGCTTTCATTGTAGCTCTCTCTGTACTCTTGTGTCTGAGTCCCTGACATACTGGAGATGTCTCTGCTGTGTTTGTAGGTCACTAAGACTGCAGATCCAGCCTTTCAGGCTCCCCCTTTTTGGGCAGAGATGGTTCCCTCCTCCCACCAATAACATGGTGTCCTGGGATGACCATGCCCAAATTTCACATATGTACAGCTTCTGCAAAAATGTCCAATGCACTTGCTAACTTTACAGTTAAACTAACCTGAAATCTGCCCCATTCCTGCTGGCAAGGTAATAAAACCTCTTCCTTCACTTGCTCCACATTTCAATGAGAAATATAAAGTTTCTACTTATTGCCACATATCCCTTGGAAAAACAAAAGTATTGAACTTCCATTTAAATAAAAAACCTTTCACATTATTTGTGTAGTCACTATTCATGATTATAAACAGCACAATATTGCAATAAGAGGTGCATTAAAGTTCTGCTTTTATTACTCTTGCATGAACGCTGTGCATGTGTTGAAGCCACTCAAGACTGCAGCACTATAAATAGTGCTCTATTGTTAGTGGATAAAAGATGAAACAAGTCTCACAGCACTGGAACACAGGAGACTGTATTAAATGTTAAGCTCTGCCTGTTCTAAAAGTGAAAGACGACATCAACTGACAGACTGGTCTGTGGGTGAGACACAGGGCTGGGCAGAGCTCAGTCTGACTCTGCAGCTTCCCGGTACAGCAGGGGCAGCAGCTGATCTTTCTGCCTCAGCAATGGCAGAAGCTGTCATAAGACACTGGGTGGAAACCCCTGTGCGCTACCAGGAGCAGTTTGTTGACCAAGAGCTGGAAGCACACAAACTGAACCACCTTTTATATGCCTTGCCGGGCCCTGCCACCACTGCACCAGGCAACCGAAGGTGCGCCACAGAGAGCACAGCTGGGGCCGGGAAGAGTGCCCAGGAGGAGGAAAACACACCCTTTCGGGTCCTGCTGGACGTTGTGCAGTTCCGCCCTGAAGATATCATTATCCAGACTTTCGAAGGCTGGCTCCTGATTAAAGCTCAGCACGGACCCAGGATGGATGAACATGGTTTCATATCCAGAAGCTTCACCAGACAATACAAATTACCTGATGGAGTGGAGAACAAAGACTTGTCTGCACTTTTCTGCCATGATGGCATTTTGGTTGTTGAAATGAAGAACTCAGTGGAAAAGAATTAGAACGATGTCTATAGATATTGGTGAGATAAAATCATTCTTAATGCAACAAAATAGTATCAGTCATGCAATGTTGTTGGGTGCAAGTAAGCATGTAGCTGTATTTATCACAGTAAAGGAAATTCTTTGTATATATTTTTCTGTATGCTGAGTTTATTGTTTGATGTGAAATGTTATACTGCTTGCCTACATGTAGGTTGAAAACCAAGGCTGTTTGAACAGTAGCAAACTTGGGCTAGTCTCAGCAGGAGAAAAAAACACCTATTTGATACCATATTGAAAATAGAGCACAGTTTTGAGTTAAGTAGCAGGAATTGTATTTCTAAGGAATAAGCATTTGTCCTACATAGTAAAAAACACTGAAGAAGGAATGGATAAGTTGTGAATATCAAGGAAATTTTTGTACCAAAAAATCTATTTTCTAATTTCTGAGATTAAAATATTCTCTCTGGAAAAGCACATGAAGTGAAAGATAGCATCAAGACAAAAAGCCCTATTTCCACAGTTCAAGATTTTATACCAAAAACTCTCAAGAGATTACTTTTTAGAAGTGTGTTGCATGTTTCAAACTATAAGAAAAAAGGATTTATTTGCTTGACTTTGTTTGCTTGGAAAAACAAGAAATAGAAATTATACTTTCTGACAAAGTAATTTGAAAGAATACCTTTAAAGACATTTTAGTAAATTGGTTTTGTTCAACATAACAACTGAAGAAAAAAAATTTGCTTACAAAAGCACCAAATTCTTCTTTGTGAAACCTCAGTAATAAAAAGACATTTCCCTTGCACAAATGCTGTTTTTTCTTACACATTTTAGGTAGTCTTGTTATTTAATCAGATGAGTATTTAATTATCCATGTTGCTTGACAATTTAGGCTGAAATCCCACAACTCTGTCTTCAAGAGCCTAATTTTTCTGCCAATGATAATCCCCCTCTCCCCGCAGGAATACAGGCTCTACATGAATCTAATTTTAAATGCAGGGGTTCCTTACTGCAGACACAGCTTTCGTTTCTGTTCCAGTGTCTCACATTTCATGAGAGTGGTGAAGATGAAAAAATATCCACCTTCTATATCTAGTATGCGGTCTTCTCAATATTAAGAAGAAATAATGCTATGGGTTTGAAAATACTCACATTTGAGGGTAACTGCATCTGAAAGTCACACTGCCTCCTTTTATGTGTACTGGAGACTGGTGTGCTATGAATAGTAAAGGAATGTGGAATGGAAAGTGCCAAGTTAAATACAGACGCTTTATCACAGCCATCTGCTGTTTGGACAAATCAAAAACATATTCAAATGAAACTGAATACAAATACAATTTTAAGAATACAAGAAAACTATGATGAACAAAACCTGCGCTCTCACTGGCTGAAGCTAGAGAATTCATTTAGTTTCAAATGAAAATCCTAAGCTTGTATGTCTGGACATGTCCATTTATGATACAGATTTACATTAGCCTTGTTTTTTAGACTTCAGGATATTTGAAACAACTGATTTTAGAAAAGTGGGTGGTATAATTCTAGTATTTTGCCTATTAACTGTGCTAAAACTCACAAGAAATTTGTACAAGAAAGGCAGAGAAAAGTCTGAATTGTAAATTTCCATCACATGCAATTATATTTTTAATATACCAGAAGACAAAAGTCTAATGTTTTCTAACAAACCAAACCAAATATAAAACATATGTTCCTGAATTTCCACTCAACCCCACAATTTTCCCTCATATTGCCTGTGTTTAATTTGCATATTTGTTTCAGATCAAATAACAAATCAGATCTAGATTTCCACATCTAAGAGCTTCATCAGACAGCAATCTTGTAGAATACGTAACACTGATTTAAGAAATTGAATTCTAGATATAGGTCTGGATTTAAACTTTACAGGCCAGCCTTACAAAACCTGTACAAGCTTAAACGCACGGTTTCTACATCACCTAATGGCACTATCCCAGTATGGATATTGGGATAGTATTCAGGATCAGAAGTAAGCAATCCACTTTGGTGACTTTTGTTTACATAAAGTTTTGTAAATTTTATCACTGAAACTTGCAAGTTATTATAAAAATTATTCTAGCTATGATTGCAGTGATGATATTCATAGCCCTATAGACAAGAAAGATGTTCTAAAAAAAACCATAACTGATTTAATTATTTCAAATTAGATCATGGTTAAACTACTGGAAACTTGGCAAGGAATTAGACCATACAGCCAAAATCATATCATCTGTTCTATATTTGTTAATACCATGGTTACACACAGACCTGCCCCACAAAACTGGATGGAAAATTTTTACATCTGACTGTTCTGTATTGCAGGTCTCTCTGAATCCCTCTGTGGCCAAGTTTGTACTTGCTCACAATGTCATCAGTCAGAAATCACTGGAACACCTTGACCCAGACATGGCACGGTTGGACTCAGCCAAACTTTACCTTCTCTTGTAGATAGATCTTTACAAAAGCCTACATCCATGCTCCTTGGTAAATGGGAACTTCCCCTGACCTGTCACCTGAGTGTTCATGTAACAGGGACTACACTGGATTATGCAGCAGCCACTGAATTCCTGCATTTTAGCACCAAGAAGAGCATGTGAAAATGTTTCCCTCTTTTATTTTTTAGTGATAATTTATCAAAAGATTTGGATGGATGATTTTTATGTGTTTACCACAACAACCTCAAAGTATTTGGCAGACCATTTCTGAATAATCTGGAAAGATCTGTTCTCACATATTTTATATGATATTTTACTTTTATAATGTGATTAGAACTGAATGTGAATGTCACATAGAAAGGTGCTAATATTGCTCATGGGCAGACTGAGATATTAATCAAGAGCAAAGGATTTCAGAACAACTACAGCTTAAGACAGGTTTAAGACAAGCTGATGTGGTTAACTTAGGAACCATGAAATTTGCTGTCTATAAAATTCTGGCACAGAATAAGTGATAAGCCTCTGCAAGCCTTGCAGACCAAGTGTTACCAAGCCTTCTCAGATTACCTTTGTATTTGATCAAACTGCTTCTCCACATGGATAAAGATGATTTCATGGATGAATCTAAACACTGTGAAAAATGCCTTCATAGAGAAGAAAATGTATCAATATGGCATTAGTCTCCAAAAACAAGACTTAAAAAAAAAATAAAATTTCCATAAGATTCTTGTGGGCAGAAAGCCCAAAAATGCCTTTCGTTGCCTTGCTGCCTTTTTATAGTTTCTGCTGCACCAAATGAGCTCTCACCCATTTGAGAGCTCTCTACAGAGTCCAACACTGGTAAAACAGTGAACCAAGGCTGACATGATATCCACCACTCAATAATGACTTAGCTGCAGCACTGGAAAAGAGAAATCTCAGGGCTATCACGGTGGCAACATTCCCACCCAGAGGGGAAGGCTTCACATTCCTTACTTTATAGCCAGGAATTAAAATGTTCCTTTTTAATCTGAGTAACAGTACAAGACTGATTTTTAAAGTGAGTGGGAATATTTCTGAAAATATTAGGTTTACCTTCTGTTGTTTGAAAGAGATGCAGACCTCTGTCTTGCCAACTACTAGAGACAGTGGCTGGCCCCTCTCACCCAGAGGACAGCAGCTCAATAGCCCTACACTGTAAACACAGAAGTTAAGTCTAAAGAGTTACACCTGTACACTACATTGGAGTAGTGAGCTGCCCCCACTTGTGCTAACTCTGGAGCCAGAAGTACTGTCCTCTGTGCCAGCTCAGGTCCAGAAAGCTCAGACTATCTACTGCTGTCCTCAGGCTGAAAATTTCACCCCTTATTAAAATAAAACACTTGGACATAAAGAGAGACAGGAGAAACATGGCACTCCAGCTCAGGACTCCCCATTCAGGTTAGTGCTAGAGTGGAGATTTCTGCTGTCTGTGCCATGGTGGGCTGCATTTTCACCACAAATCCCATCAATCTGCTTTAAAATTAACCCTCTTTAGCCACATGGTAATACTGCTGATGCCGGCCTTTTCAAGGGGAAGTATGTCTAGCAGCAGTTTGCACAAATAGAATTGATACAAATAGAGAATAATTTGCAGTTCCTCTCATGCTTCTTGGTGTGTTTACTGTGCTTTGGGCTGACCCTGACCCCAGTGAGCGGTGGTGATGAAGCATGCCACTGCTGAGCTCTGCCACATGGCACAGAAGCAACAGCAGGCAGGTCTGTGCATGAAGAGAAGACACAAAACTGTCACTGGTGGGACAGAGTGAGGGGCAGAAATGGCCTTGACACAGTCTGAGCACTGCTCAGAGAGAGCTAAAACATCCCTGTGTTACCAACACTGTTTCCAGCAAATCCACACCACAGCCCTATAGCAGTTACTGTCAAGAAAATACACTTAATCCCAAGTCAAAACCAGTAGATATATATATAAAGAGACCTGAAGACATAATGTTTAAACCCTCTACAACAAATATTTGACTTTTCTGTAAAATAAGCATTTTTAGAGGCTGAGAAAGAAATTTCAAAATTACTTAAAAAAATTTTGGTTGTTAATAGAAAAGAAACAAGTACATGGACTGAACCCTTGGTATGCTAGGCTGAAAGAGTATCTTCAGCTGCTATTTTCAGCTATGTTTCTTTCCAATTGCACATTTCTTCAATTTTCTTATCTATTAATTGTACATTTCATCATGTAAGCAGATAGATGCCAGAATCTCCAAAAGTTTCATCTGTTCTTAGCCGAGTTGGATGACATGGGGATGAAAGTGGGAGTGCCCTACCTGAACTAGCCACCTCAAAATTTCTAGTCAAGTCCTCATCAGCTTTAACTGGTTTACTGAATCAGTATAAACTAGTTAACTTGTGCAGTTGTCCCTCTCACTGACTCTGCATGGAGTTGGTTTGATCCAGCAGACTTCCTAACTCAGGTGCCAACGCGCAGCCTCCAGTGCTGGCTGGAACCTTTTGCTCTACCAGCACAGTACCAGGAATAGAAGCTGGCTGCTCCTGCAGCTGATTCAGATGCCCAGAGGGACCACATGAGTAGTTCTCTGTCTGTGTCTGACTTCCCACAAGAGGTGAGATGGGATCTGAGAATGTTTTGGGTTCCAGTGTCACTAACTTCTTTATTTTTAGTTCCACTCCTCATTTTCCAGGATATACCATTCTCCTCTCAGCCTGGACACAGGAGTCATCTGTTCCACAGACATCACAGTAGCACACTGGAGTAAGCATGAAGAGCATGGCTTGGGTCTGTGAATAAGCTAATTTGGAATTTGGATGTTTGGTTTAAGTAAACCCAACTCTTAACTAACAATGATTCCATTGGTCATAGCTATAATGAAAAATTAATTAAGGGGAATGGTTTTCAGAGTAGAGTGTGACTAATAAAAACATAATTCTTGTACTCTGTCTTACAAGGCAGACAGAAGTTCATAAGCTACCGGCTCTGGTGACAGCTGTATGCATTTTAATAACAGTTCAATTATATTTTGCAACTTTACCACAATTACCCAAGCACTGGTGGCACGACTAGTATGTACTGTACAAGACACACCATAACTACAGTCTCTGCCTTAATGTATATGTGGAGCCTCAGGACTTGATCCCAGAATGAAACTGAGAGACTTAATACAGATTAGGAGACTATGAGACAACTAAGTGAAGAAATATGAACTCTAGACCCTATCATAATAACCATAGCAATATTTAACTTAAACCTTCTAGAAACTTCAGTCTGAAATGGCTACAGTGTCAAGACAGATAAGGTTTCCAGATTTATTTTATTCCAGATTTAAAGGTTGAAGAATCACTGATGATCCCTAATGTGACACCCTGAACAGAATGCACATTATCTCACTTGATAATTTCCTCATGAAGCCAGCCCATAATATGTTTGAAAAAGAACACATATTTAAGTAAGAGATCAAATCTTTATTTAAAGATTTCAGTTGATAGAACACTCATCACATCCCTCCATCAGTTGTTCTGATGTTAATAATTCTCATGGCCTACAAAGAGCATGTTTTCCCCAGTCCTCTGAGATTTGTTCAGTGGTAATTTTACCCTAAAATCAAAAGTGATACTCTGGACAGCTCTTGGGACAGTCTTTCTACTATCCTGTTTTTATGAGTTAGAAAGATATAAAATCATAATGCTTTCAACTAAGCACCTTTATTAGCTACTAATAGAACACAAAGGCATTCACAAACATGAAAAACTGTAAGTATAATTTTTCCACATAAAGCAGAAATACATATTTAATAACTTGGTGTATATTTAATACCTTTACACCCTATAGATACCTGTATCATCACTCATAATTTTGCCATCTTCATTTTCTACTCACTCAACTATTGGTAAGATTCTGTTTATTGTTGAATAAGTCCTGACCTTCCACTGTCAATATAATTTTTCAGCTTGCTACCAACTTCTTTTTTTTTCCATTTCTACTTTCACTTGCTCTTTTATAACACTGTATTTTAAATTTGGGTAATTCTATTTATATAAGCACAGTTCTGTGTTTATGGGTACCAATAAACATTCTAAATGTATATAGAACAACCAGAGCCAAGTTCTGACACTGTTTTTCTCAGCAAATTATAATCTCTTAAAATCTTACCAATGGTATGGGACGTCTACTATGTCTCTGCATTGACTTCCTCCTAAAACAAATGTTCAAAACAAGGAAGCACCAGGCTGCACCACCCATGACAGGGAATTCATGCCATTCACTTTCTCACAAATACAAGGCCCTAAGCAAGCACAGCAAGAACCTTCTTCACCACCTCAACAGCTGCAGACCTCAGTGTTCTCCAAAAGACCAGCAAAACACAGAAGCTAAAACAGAGTAACATGGTGTCATTTTCAGTCACTCAGCTTCTCAGAACTCTCCATTACTTGAGCTGACACAGACAAATGAGTAACTCCTTGGCCATCCTTTGAGTAGTCCATGTCCTCAACTACCAACATGAACAAAGTTTTCCTCCTCGAAGATAAAACAACAGTCTCATCCAAATATTAATTAACCTTAATGTAAATGCAACTATCTCCTGTTACAGAATGCACTGTATCAGCTTAAACACAAGCTCTGAGCAAATAAAAGATACTTTGATGGTCAAAATTGCACCAACACTGGTCTGTTGCCTAAGTCAGTGAGCACTTGTCCTGCTTTCCAGGTTGAGACTGAGAATTCACTCTCATAAAATTCAACAATGGACAGTAAAAACTCATAAAGTAGTGTCATGGCTCATCCATCCTGATCCATTGACAGGTATAACTGAGGAGCTGCCAGTGACTAGTTCTTCATTCTGCAACCAGCCCCTGCCAGGCACCTTTCTGCACTGGCCATAGCAACTTCAGGATTGACCAGAACAACTCCAGCCCAAGTCCTGTGGATCTTTAGAACCCATCAGCATTTACTTTCCCATGATAAACTTCAGCATTAACACAAGCATAGAGCCTGCTAATGAGGTCCTCTCTGCAATTTCTGTCCTGGATGAAGACAAGGACACTTGCATGCAGGAAATTAAGAATGCTCAATTCTTCATTCTCACTATACTATGACTTATTCATACTCATTCAATGGGTTTATTGCTGGGATAACTTTACTTTCATAACACATTTATATGGCACATGGATATAATGCTGGCCTTAACATCAGCTGCCCACTTAGCTCTCAGTCCAGCTTTTTATCAAGTATTTGTTATCACTAAAGGTATTGGACTGATAAACAGAAAATTGAGATTACCCCTCAAGGACTTATGTAGCTCAGGACAAAGTACAGCAGGCTCATTCATCCTCTTCTGCTGCCTCAGTCTTTATTCAGCAGGTAAATTCTGCCTGTGTGCATGCCAAGGGACTGGCAGCTGGCTTGGGCATGTCCATAACCAGGAAAGACCCAGCACCGTCAGGATGTCTGCCCAGCACATATCACCCCTGCCAGGGCACAGGAGAGCTGCATACATAATGGATTTATCCTGGCAGCATCCTTGGATGGCTTGAAACATTATCCCTTCAGACAGGAAATGGAGACAGACTCGCATTCCAAGTAATATTAAATGGAGAGTGGAGAATAACTGAGTAACAACCACCTATTACACAGGCTGGGGCCGAGATAGCTAATACATATTGCAAAGCCCAGCAAAAACCTCAGTGTTTCTGATCAATTTTCTCTACTTTTACACAACCTAATTTGAAAAAAGCAATGCAATTTTTGTTCAATTCACGCCTGTGATTGAAAAATATTTTGTTTTCTTCTATATCTCACTGCATATTTTCCTAAATTTCAGTTTATAGAATACTATAAAGTGTCTTCATTTCTCTCAATTTTATGTTTTCAAGTAAGATTTTATAAAACATTTCAAATAAAACCATATTCCATCTTTCAGAAGCTGAAAAAAAAAACTAGAATAACATTTTTGTCAAATTTATTGCATTTTCTTTACTGATTTGAAAGTTCGAAGTCTTTACTTGCCTTTAGCTTGTTACTTTCAGCAAGTGAAATGTTTAAACAATTTTGTGTTTGAAATCATTTTGTGCCCTCTAGTGGCAGCCGCGCCAGGCACCTGAACTGTGACAACCGGTCAGAGACCGCACAAAAATGGAAGAAAAACAGTTTATTCCCTTATTAAGGGAAATATATTATCAATCTGTATGGTTTTAGAAAAATTACACTCAGCTGCAGTTATGATGAGGTAGTACCACCAGCTATATACCACAAATCACAAAACCCCCAAAAAATCACATACTGTGTAAGCATTTCACCAAACTTGCTCTTAGAAATTATATTGATAAAAACTGACCTGTTTGTAGTAATTTCTTTGCACAAAGCACTGTTCGGTGTATCTCCTATCAGACACATGTTTTTTCCAGGGTCCACAAATGAGTATCACCATAAAGAAAAGGCTTAGTGCCACCAAAGTTTCATCTTCTCTCATGAAAATTTGCTTTGCTTCTCTAAGTAAAACAGCAAAGTAATAGCATAGAGGGACAGTAAAAAATAAAGATGGAAAAATTTGACACATTCAACGAAAAGTTACACACAGCAATATAAGCTTCCATTACATTTGAGTTCAGAGCCTCCATTCACTTTTTCAAAATAGATTAAATCCATACAATTTTTCAAAAATGTTTAAATGATTCCAAAATTTTAACTCTATTTTTCTGCACCTGATCAGCAAAATAATCATGCTGCTTTCAGACATCTCTTTTAGCACATATTAATGGTGTCTTGAGACAACTAACTCACATACAATGAGATATCCCACATACAGTCTTTGGTTGCCATCTGGATTTAGTCTGGCTTTCAGCTTTACTCCCTCAAATTACAGGTCCCTCGGAACACAGTAAATAATATACATTTTCACTGAATTATAGGTTATTAGTCTTTATAATAACATTCACTTTGCCTCTGAAAATTCAATTCCCAACGAAGATGGTAGAAATTCCTGACCAAGCAAAACACTGAGATAGAGGCTTTGTGCAGCTAAAACGCTCTAAGTCACTATGTGCCACTCCTACTTTGAAACTGTTGTCCCTCCTAGTCCAAACAGCAAGAAACAAAGCTCAAGAAATCTAGCTCTTCTGCTTGGCACTGCAGATGCTTATTGAGGATTTTGGAAGCTGTTTTCTCAAACACTTTAAAAATGTTTATTAGAATGGCTTCTAATTTTGCAGGTTAGTTTACTTGAAAATAATAATTGATCGTTTTAAAATGTTATTTATAATATCCACAACAGAGGGCCTCAGCACTGTGGTAATCAGAGTTGGCTCACTGGTGGGAAATGTCAGAAAAGGTCATTTGCAACCTTTTTATTGCTCCAAATTCTCTTTGCAGTTTTGATCACTAGGAAAATAACATAGCAAATATTTTCCTTTCATAGTTTTGCCCTATTGAAGGCATTGGTGCTGGAAAAACCATGACTCAATGTCACATTACTTAATTTTTGTTAAAGTCTTCAGATAAAACTGAAAAATGTTAGAGAATAACTACTTAAAAATTACGCCTATGTAATCAAGAAATATTATTTTCATTAGCTTTGTAGGTTTTACACTTTCAAAACTTCCTGGTCACAGTTTTTGTCCCTGTTGGACTTGACACCTTTGCTTCTGTTCATTTGAGTTGCAAACATCAAGCCAATACTTACCAGAGAAAAATCAGACAAAAAGCACTGAGGGGAGCAGGAGGAAATAGGACAGCTGCCACCTCCACCAGACCAAAGACAGATGCCCAGCTCAAAACTGTCCCTCTATGCCCAGCTCAAAACTGTCCCTCTATGCTGCCCTGGCTGTGACAACCACAGCCTGACAGGCACTGTCAGCATGACCACTTGGAGCAGGAAAATCCCATTCCTGAACCAGCTTTGCACCTGTGCAAGGCACCTGTTTGTCACTCCAGGTTGTTCAAAGGGAGCAAATCTTAAGTATCTATTTAAAACAAATCAAGTTGGTCAGCATCACATCTAGTACCATTCACTCCATGTGACAAAAAAGAATTTTGTTTATTCAGAGAAAACAACATTAATCATTAGGAAAATTGAAATTTACATGAATAGAAGTGAAAAGTTTAGGAAAGGTGCTGGATCAGGTGCAGTCAAATATATATAATGCAATAAGAAGTATAGAGAAGGCAGATCAAGGGCTGTTCTTCTGTAGTTTAACCTGTAAGGACTCACATGAATGCACAAGATTTCCCAGATCAACGTTAGCAGTAACTTTGGAAGGAACAGAAAATCTCCATCACTTATCTTGATCTGCAGCAGTCAGAATTTGGGATAAAATCTAAAACCAAGGTCAAACTGATCCACATCTACCTCCTGCTGGGGTTTTAGTCCTTCCTCTAAGTTGCCCAGGTGGGTGGAGAGAAGCATGGTGGGCTATGGCCCAGCTGCCACTGCAATGTCTGTGTTTTGCAGAAGAGAAAACCTGTGTGAAAGGCAGACACTGAGGGTGCACCAGCTGCAGAGGCAGAAGACTGACAGAAAAACAGCTTTGGTGTCCTAGGAGCACTAACATGTACTGATGCAGGGCTTGAGGATCTTCTCAGGACCTGCTGGTTGGGGGTCAGTGATCATGACCAGGTCAGGTCAGGGTGTTTCTTCCAGCTGCCATCTCTCTCTCACGAGACAACTGATGTTTCTCACCTTAGCGCTGGTGTAGATACTCAGAACTGCTCTCTGTAAACTTGCTGCAACACAAATGTGTTCCACAGGGCACAGGGCTGGCCACTGAGGAGCTGGTTGCACAGTGAATTACGTGTTTCTCTGGGCATTGTACTAAACTTTCACATGTAAGCGTTAAAGGAGTTTGGGTGGACTAACACGCTGGACTGGGGTGAGCTGACATTAAAAAAAGTTGAGTAGACAAACTGAGTAGCAGTAACAGGAAAGTAGTGTGATAATATGTGCACTAATTTTGGAGAAAATGAAGGTCCAAAGAAAAAGTGTAAAAAGTAAACCCTAGGTATCATCAAACACTAAAACCAGCAATGAAAGGAAGCAGTGGGTCTTGTTGCACTCCAGTGAATCACTCCCAGGTAAAGACAAATATCTTTTGACACAAAGATCCATGAAGTAACATACTCCCTAAACTACGGCAGAGAAATAAGCTAGATATCCAGAGGCTAATGGGAAAACATGAAGAACCGGGGACCAGAAATTTTACCATCTCCTCTGAAAAACTTCTTTCAATTGCTTGTGAACAGTTAGAAATTTTGAGAGAAACTCGTACCTAGGGATCCAAAGAGAGGTCAAAGATGATTAACGGGACGGGATGCATACGATTAGACAACATAGGACCAGGAGGAACAGGTGGGGAAATAACCACACAGGGGAAAAAAGCCCCTCCACCGAACTGAGGCTGTTCCACAGAAAATCAACATCAGTGGCACGACTACATTTTTCGCGAAGGCTAAAATAGGCGTTATCCACGAGCAAAACGCACCCTGACATTGTTTTTCTCTGGAGTCAGCAGGCAGCCGGAGGAGCGCCAGCAGCACCAGCGCGGCCGTCCAACACCCGCCTGGCGCAGCTCCGCGGCGCGGCGGCGGCACCGGAGCGCGGGGAGGAGACCTGAGGGCTCGGGAAGCTTCCCGGCCGGACGCAGGGAAGCGCTGACGCGCCTTCGAGGGGTCGGGAGGCGCCGGCGGCGATCGAGCGGCGGAGTCCCGGCGGGGCCCGCAGACACCGGGCCCGGGGGCGCGGGGACAGCGGGACGCGCTCGGCGAGACCCCCCGGTCCCGCGGCCGGCAGGGGGCGTGGGGAGGGGGGGGCCATCGATGGGGGCGGCCGCTCTGCGCTCGGCTGCTCCGCCCTGCCGCTCGGCTCTGGATTAGCGCAACTGGCGACGTGGGACGGCCCGGCCCGGCCCCGCGCCCGCTCCGGGAGCGGCACCGGGAGCGGCACCGGGCAGGCCGTCGACGGGACGAGGAGTCCGAGGGCGGCGGCACTCTGGTGCTGCAGCCCCGCCAGCGCGACGCGGTGAGGGGCGGCGGCGCAGGGAGCGCCCCGGGGGGCGGCGATGGCGCTGCGGGCGCGGGCGCTGTACGACTTCAGGTCGGAGAACCCGGGTGAGATCTCGCTGCGGGAGCACGAGGTGCTGAGCCTGTGCAGCGAGCAGGACATCGAGGGGTGGCTGGAGGGCGTCAACAGCCGCGGGGACCGCGGGCTCTTCCCGGCTTCTTACGTGCAGGTGATACGCGCCCCCGCCGCCGAGCCGCCGCCGCCCGCCCGCTACGCGAACGTCCCCGTCGGCGGATTCGAGCCGCTGCCGCCCCCCGCCGCCTTCAAGCCGGCGGCGCAGCAGCCCCCGCCCGAGCCCTTCCCGCCGCCCCCCGCCGGGTATCCCTTCCCGCCCTACGGCGGCTCGTACCAGCCCAGCCAGGGCAGCGATGACGACTGGGACGACGACTGGGACGACAGCTCCACGGTGGCCGACGAGCCGGGCGCCCTGGGCAGCTCCTACCCCGACTACGAGGCGGCGGGCGGCGGCGCCTCGGGCCGGTACCGCCTGTCCACCCGCTCCGAGCCGTCCCTGGGCCCCCGCGGCGCGGGGCACCCACCGGGACACCCGCACCCGCCCGGCGGCGGCGGCGCCGCCAAGAGCTCGGCCACGGTGAGCCGCAATCTCAATCGCTTCTCCACCTTCGTAAAGTCCGGCGGAGAGGCCTTCGTGCTGGGCGAGGCATCGGGCTTCGTGAAGGACGGGGACAAGCTGTGCGTGGTGCTGGGCCCCAGGGGCCCTGAGTGGCAAGAGAACCCCTACCCCTTCCAGTGCTCCATCGAGGACCCCACCAAACAGACCAAATTCAAGGGCATGAAGAGCTATATCGCCTACAAGCTGGTGCCCAGCCACACTGGGCAGCAGGTGCACCGCCGCTACAAGCACTTTGACTGGCTCTATGGGCGCCTGGCTGAGAAGTTCCCTGTCATCTCCGTGCCCCACTTGCCAGAGAAGCAGGCCACTGGTCGCTTTGAGGAGGACTTCATCTCCAAACGTCGCAAAGGCCTGGCCTGGTGGATGGACCACATGTGCAGCCACCCTGTGCTGGCTCAGTGTGATGCCTTCCAGCACTTCCTCACCTGTCCCAGCACGGATGAGAAGGCCTGGAAACAGGGCAAGCGCAAGGCTGAGAAGGATGAGATGGTTGGTGCCAACTTTTTTCTGACCATCAGTGTCCCCACGGGCCCTGGGGCCAGTCTAGACTTGCAGGAGGTGGAAAGTCAGGTGGATGGCTTCAAAGCCTTCACCAAGAAGATGGATGAGAGTGCCCTGCAACTTAATCACACAGCCAATGAGTTCGCCCGCAAACAAGTCACTGGTTTCAAGAAGGAATACCAGAAGGTGGGGCACTCCTTCAAGTGCCTCAGTCAGGCATTTGAGCTGGACCAGCAGGCCTTTTCAGCTGGCCTCAACCAAGCCATAGCCTTCACTGCAGAAGCCTATGATGCCATTGGGGACCTCTTTGCAGATCAGCCCCGGCAGGACCTAGATCCTGTGATGGATTTGTTAGCACTATATCAGGGGCATTTGGCCAACTTTCCAGACATCATCCATGTGCAGAAAGGTAAGACCCTTATGTGTTTTTAAAACAATTTAAGTTTTAGGTATCGGTGTGATATAGGAAGTGATATAGGAACCAGGGGCTAAATTTGCCCTGTGTCTGGCTTGCTGGCCTTGTGTTCGATCTTCCTGTGTTTACTCTGGTAAACTCTCACCAGAAATGCAAAAACCACATCAGTGACAATTTTTGTTTTATGCCAAAGGCCTGAATATAGTTGGGAGTTTTGCTGGTCAGGAGTTGCTGTGTTTAGCTGCATACCTCTGAAAGCAACCATGTCTAAGTGGTTGCTAAACTGCCTATACATTAAAGATTATTTGGCTTGTTTATAAACCCTGGAAATCAAGTGGTATGGAAACATATTAATCTGAGGTATGTGAGGTATCTTAAATCACTTGTCTGTTAGGTATAAGTTAATATGAGGATGCAGGTGCTCCTCTGATCGACCACCGTGTTCAGGGTGCATGTGGAGGTGTGTGTTTTGCAGCATCAGTCTGATGAGGTGTTTAAGGCTGCTGTGGCATCTCTGTTCAGCCAAGTATCTTGTGGTGTCTTTGAAAGAGTAATGGTCAGCTACAGTGTTGTTGGTTGGAGTTGTTCAACCTTTTCCTTTATTGTCATGAACAGGTGCTGCTCACCTGTTATCCTTTCAGCATCTTTCTAGCTGAAACATGCTTTCCAGGTTCAGGTTGCTGGTTGTAAGGTACTTTGTGATCTGTCAGAAAGAAACTCAAAAATGAGAAAAGAAATATCTGCTATATAAGTCATGACCCTTGTTCAGATAAACAGAAGTGTGTATTGCTGTATATGTGGAGATACTGCTGTTAAATTATTGATAATCATACATTCTTTACCATTGCAGGTAAGTAAGTCTGTCATTAATTCTTTTTTCTATTATCTTCCTTACCTGTAGTTCTCAACTCGAAGTTCAGGAGGGTATGTGAGGATTTGAGCTGTAAAAGAGACCAAGAAAACATCACATATGCTCTGCAGAAATTGGTATCCATAAGTTACCCGAGAAAATGCATGAGTTTTGTAGAAAATTATTTTGGAGATTAGTAAGTAGTGTTCTGCATCCCAAGTGAATTGTCACTCAGGGCAAATCAGTCTTTTTGTCCTTATATGACATTTTCAGGGGGTTTGCATCTGGAAAAGTACATTAAGTTTGGTAAAAAGAGAGTTGGAAAAGTTTTTCAAGAGAGCAAAAAGGCAGGTGTCCAGAGGTATGCATTGCTGGGAATATCTCAGGAAAGAGAGTTGTTATCCATTTGTTGTTATTTAAGAAAATCAGCTTTTCATAAAAATTGTATGGATAAAAGTAAGATTTCCATTCTGCTGTCAAATATCAAAAATTGTGAATGGAAACCTAAAAAACCTTAATTTTATGTTGAAGAAGAAAGGGAGGTGTGAAGGTTAACATTGGAGGAGTTGCTTTGCTAGCAATTGTGTTTTGAGAACAGCTTTCAAATATTTTAGATTTGGAGAGATGAGTGGCCTTGGCAATGCCTTAGATTTGGGAGCAGAGCATGTTAAAGTGAGTTGTCATCTAACAGGATTATCTGTAAGCTTCTGGAAAAAATAAAGGAACGGATATTTGTTATTAGAGGGTAAAATCCAGCAGACTATATATACTATTTAAATAATACATACTTAGGCTTTAATGTTATATGAAGGTCTTCACTGAAGTATTTTTGGAGACAAGCCTTTGAAGAGAGGATTGGGAATAATAAGATATGTGCTGAAACCATCCTTATTTCTTTTGTGCTTCTTTTTGAATTTACACTTACTGATTAAGTTTACCTTGCTGAACTGCTGAAGGTTCATGTAAATAACTACAGCAGTGCATGAGCATAAAGTATGTAGAGTTGATGTTGGGCTAGAGCACTGTCCTGGAGCAGATTGGAGAAATGTCCAACACTCCTGCATGCAGCTATTACTGCTCTGGCACCTCTGAGCTTGCATCATGTTCACAGTATCATCCATGGTACATGCTAGTCACAGGAATATGGCAGGGACTTCAGAGTTTGGTCTCTTGAGTGCTCATGGTCATGACAGGAACTGAGCTGCGTGGGTTGTGTGTTTGTTGTTGTTTCTGTTACAAGACAGCTAACTAGAGGAAAACTGAGAGTCATGTTTTGCACTCCATATATTCCTGGTTTATTACTCTTAAGAGGTACTTTTTAAAAGGTGCAGGTTTTCAATTCCAATCTGTAAATTTCAGATGAAAATATGAACTGTTTGGTGTTCTTGCGGCATAAGGCTTTGTTTTAAATTTACTGTCTGGGATGGTTGCCAGTTTTGAGAAATAATATTGTCGCTATAGATTATACAAATATATGTTTGTATAGTCAACAGCTATGAAACCGTGTTTGTGATAAGAAATTATCTGAAAAGTAGAGCTGATATGTCTTTCTTCAAGGCCTTTATTTTCTAGTGTACAACCTCTTTAAGCAGTAAAATGACACCAAAGTGCCCTTATAAATGGCAGAAGCAGCAGCCTGACTGATACGTTTATTAAGTGGCCATGCCTTTAAAATTATGAACCTTGAAATTAGGAGTGGTGCTATTTTTTTCTCTACATATTTGCTACAATGCAAGTATATTGTTTTCTTCAGATAAAAGCCAATATCATGTTCCCTTGGATATGAGAAGAATGGAAGAACAAAGGCAGGTGTACCAAAACATGCCTGTGTCTGTGCATAGAGGTGGAGGACCATGAGTGTGAGAATGATCAAATCCCAGTCAACCCTCCCAGCTCAAGCTGGATCCCTGCAAATCTGTGGGGCCTGATAGGATTCGTGCTAGAATGCTCAAAGAGCTGGGTGATGTCATTACAAAACTCTTCTCAATGATTTTTGAGCAATCTTGGAAATTCTGAGAGGTCCCAGCTGACTGGAAGCTGGCAAACGTTGCCCCAGTATTCAAGAAGGGCAAGAAGGAGGACTCCTTCCACAGGCCTTTCAGTCTCACCTCAGTCCCTGGTAAAATTATGGAGAAGATTATTCTGAGAGGTGTTGAAAAACACGTGAAAGAAAATGAAGTCCTTGGTCACATCCAGCACAGCTTCATGAGAAGAAAGTCCTGTTTATTGAGTCTTTCTTTTATGGCAGGGTAATCCATACAGCTGATCAAAGGAAGCCAACTGATGTGATCTTTTTATATTTCAGTAAAGCTTTTGTTGCTGTCCCTCACTGTATCCTTCTTGACAAAATGTCCAGCTCACAGCTGGACAAACACATCGTGGGATGGGTGAGAACTGGTTCATGGGTTGGGCACAAAGGGTTACAGTGAATGGGGTGACATCAGACTGGGACCTGTCCCCAGGGGGGTTGCACAGGGCTCCATCCTCAGCCCTGTGCTCTTTGACATCTTCATGCATGACTTGGACTCAGGACTGGAAGGGACACTAAGCATGTTCCCAGGTGATACAAATCTGGGAGAAACTGTTGACTCCCTCAAAGGCAAGGTGGCCCTGCAGAGAGACCCTGACAAAGTAGAGGGCCAGGCAGTCATCAACCATATGAAATTCAACATGGGCTGGTGCCAAATTCTGCACCTGGGCTGAGGCAGCCCTGGATGTACAGGCAGACTGGGCAATGAGAGGCTGGAGAGCAGGGCCATGGAAAGGGCCCTGGGCTCCTGGGCCGTGGCAAGTTGAAGATGAGCCAGCAGTGCCCTGGCAGCCAGGAGGGCCAAGCGTGTCCTGGGGACATCAGGGACAGCACGGCCAGCCGGGCNCTAGGGAGACCTCACTGCAGCCTGCAACTTCCTTGTGAGGGGAAGAGGAGGGGCAGACTCTGATCTCTGCTCTGTGTGACCAGTGACAGAAGCCAGGGGAATGGCCTGAAGTTGAGTCAGGGGAAGTTTAGGTTGGGTGGTAGGAAGAGGTTCTTCACCCAGAGGGTTACTGGGCACTGGAACAGGCTCCTGAGGGAAGTGCCAAGCTAGAGTTGAGAAGCACCAAGCTGGATAGATTTCAAAAATGTTTAGACAATACCCTCAGGCACTTGGTGTGACTCTTGGGATGTCTTGTGTAGGCTGAACTCAGTGATACCTGTGGGTCTCTTCCAACTCGGCATAATCTGTGATTCTGTGATTTCAACTGTCTTGTCCTTTTATGCTTTTGCTGTACTGCAGTTAGCTGAAGAGCTAGTGAATGTTATTTCTAAGTGCATTTTGTGCTATCATCTGAGAACTCTGCATGTCTGAGGTTTGTTAAAAAACTTTCTGCAACTTATGCAAAAAGAGCCACAGAGTTAAAAGTTTCCCTGTGTGTGGGCTTTGTCCTTTTCTCTAGAAGTAGGAACCAAAGCCATGTAAGCCTTGCTGTTGCTTTGTATGCATCTTACCAGGAAAATGTGTTTACTGTTGTGCTTTTAATTGTTTTGGATTTCAGGGCTTTCTGCCTTCTTTGCTAAGGACATCCTATGTGATCCGATTTGTGTAATTGTGTAAAACACATGTACCAACAGACTGTGGAAACATTTTCAAACTGTTATCTTAACTATATTCTTAATTGGTACTTTATGAAATGGCAATAGCTTCAATAGGAAAGTTTACAAGATTCCTTTTCTTTCATCTTGAGTTCCTAGTGTTTAAGGCATTTTCTGCAAAGAAGGAAGAGTTAAAGTTCCTGCTACAGGAGAGACAGAAGAAGTGTTTGAACATTTCTATATCACATGTCAGTCGAGGATCAACAGGCCAATACTTTGAGACCTTTCTTGATTTCATATGCACTCTAGCTTATGTCTGATGATTCATTTGATTGAGCCCTACAGCAAAGAATGTGCCCAGTTGCAAGCCCCACATTTCCATTTGGAAATTCATGGTTTGAGAGTCTCACTGAGGCTGGCATAGAACATATCAACCAAGGCATATGTCCCTTACAACAACTTGTTGTTCTATAGGGGTTTTTTTGGAAAATAACTAAATGATTAAGGAAAACTGGTGCCTGTAGAGGGTGGACGGTGGCAGAGTGGTGTCTCAAGCTTATCAACACCCCAATACTTTCATTAATTTAGCCCTCAGTGTCGGTAAATGCTTCTAATGCGCTTGCATGAAAGTATTCTTGGGGATATATGTGGGGTTTTGGAATGGAAGGTACATATTAGACAGATGCACTTGTACACAGTTTTCTTTAGCCTCCGGCAGAACATTTGCAGAAGAGGGATGTTAAGTTCCAGAGCTTCAAAAAACTAAGTTGTATTTTATAATTCTCTGTTACAGAACTGGTGTATCTTCAAAGAAATACTGGTTCAGTTTTTTTAATTTTGAGAAGCAAAGCAGCTTCCCATTTGTAATGGATAATACCTTCTCCTTTATGCCTTTAAGGTCTACTTGGGGAAATTCCCTAGGCATTCTTGGTGAAATAATTTCTATGTATTAATTGCTAAAGCTTCGCTCAACTTGATGCAATCTTCCTACTTCTGAAATCTTCAACACAAATGCTCACTGCAGGCCCATGCAAGTTCAGGTTCAGAAAATTCATGCACATTTGGGAATTGGAGACAACATATGCTAGTATCCTCGCTCATTCTTGTCTGACTCTCTTGTCTTCATATTTGTTTAGTGAGAATAGAGAAGTTGGGGGAATTTTGGATTTCTTTCTTTCAAGTTTTGTTTTAGGAATTACTATAATTGGTCTCTTGTGATTCATGACAGTGGAAGAAGTACTGACTAACATGCTGTTTCATCTCTGCTGTCCAGATTTCTTCTCTCTTAACGTTATGATGTTAATGTTTGACGAACTTCTGGTTATGGTTTTTACAAAAGGGATCTGAAAAAGCGTTCTAAATGTTTCCCAAAATACAGGCAATGCCATTTCCTTTGCATGCCAGGATTTAAGAGAATTCTTTTTATAAATACTTGAATGACTTACTGTTTCTTGGTCACTGTTTGTGAAAAGTAGAATAAGGCAAATGGTCTTATTTACTCAGAGCAAAGTTAATTCTAGACATAGGCTTTAAAGAATCTCCTTGCTGTGTTTTCAGAATATCTTACAAAACTCTGGGTGAAAAATCTATCCAGACGGAAATGCATCAAATTTTAAAGCACCAGAAAACCCAAACAGCACTGAAACCTGGAACACTAACATTTTCAGCTTCCTTCTCCCTCCTCCCCCCAGGGGAAGAAGTGGTATTTGAATTAATGAATAAATCAGACTGGTTAATATTGGCACCAAAACTTTCTATAGCAGTATAAAAACAGTGCTTTTCTCTCATGGTTACTTCCTAAGCTCTTAAATTAGTTGTGCAGACATGATTTTTCTCATCACTGTTTTTCTTTTTATCCACCTTTTAGGTTTCTTTTTCTCCTCTGTCTCTCAGATGCATACACTTTGCATGGGCTTCAACTCAGGTAGCTGCTGGGTAAGAGCTAGGCATGTAATCCTAGCCAGATGACCCTTGCAGCAGTAAAAAGAGATGGGCACTTCATCTGTGTAAGAGCTTTGGTGAGAAAGGATGTGCTGCTCCAGGACGACTTCTCTTTTTTGCCCTGTCAGCCTCCCCATAGCTGTTACAGTGATGATGTAACACTGTCTGCTTGCTGCTGCATTACACAATATTGTCTCGCAATATTTGAAGGTAACCTTAAGGAAATGGAGATAAAATGTGAAAGAATCCTCACATTTAGAAGCTGTATAGAATTACAGCTACCTTAGTTTGTGTGAAGTCAGGAGTACAGGAATAAACAACTAAAATTGAGCAATGGCTTTACTTGAAGAAAATTAAACAGAAAGAGAAGGAAAGGACTTCTATGCCCTGGCTGTCTGAAAGGTGCATGGGTCTTCTAAATGTGAGATTCTTTTTTCTTTTCCACTCCCCCACAATCTCTGTGGCTTTCTAGGGGAGTGATATTCATGTTGTTGTGATGGATCCTTTTCCTATTACCTTTTGAAGTTAGTCTGGTATCATACACCTTCAGTAACAGAGACATTTCATGACTAATGAAACACCAGTGGGTTGGATTTTTTCAAAGCCTGGTATCAGAGGAAGACTATAGCTGTTCCTTCCATGGGAGAGACTACATGCATTACCACACACCAGAAAGTCTTAGTCCTAAGAGGAGACGTTTTGATTGGAGCTCACACCTCTAGGTTTGTTTTTTTTTTACCTACAGGCAGTGCATATGTAAATAAATATAAAATTTCATCATATTTTCAGTCAGATCACAGAAAATTCTCCATACTATGTGCTCACCACAAGTAGTAAGGCCTTGTCTACTGGGAAGGCCCTGTGGGCAGCTAGGGAGTAGCAGATCAGTGTAGACATTGAAGAATTAAAAATTATATTGTAGAAAGAGGAAGTAATTCTATTTCAAAAACAAAGTAATGCCTCTTGAGAGACATAGAAAGAATCTATGTGGTAGGGTGGTTTTCCTGAAGCTCTGGGTGCTCCTAGTCTGGCTGATAGGGCTTCCATCCAAACACAGAAGACAAGAATTGGTAGACTGAAAATGGAAAGAAGCTCCCTGAGCTCTTCCAGTTCTTTCTTAGCACATTATCAAAAACAAACAAGCTGACTGACTTCTAATTTGTAAGTCACCTTTGAAACAAGGACATGTTTCAGCCTTTGCAGCATTTCCATGTCTTCATTGTTAGACTTCGTTTAAATAGTTAAAATGCCAAGTCAGTAAGTGCAGACTGTATAAGCTTATCCTGTTGGCGCCTTATGTATTTTAAATTGCCTGGTTCAAATAGTACAGAATCTGAAATTTTTAATTGAAAAAGTCAGAAATTACATTTGGCTGAGTCCTCAAACATGAGCCTTATCAGCAGACTAGAGTAAACAAATGGCACATGCTTTCTTATGCACTCTTGTTTGTCTCTTTCATGGAAGCTGTGAGGACTTAAATAAAATGGAAAAAAACCCTAACAACACACCAGGATTTAAACAATCTGTTCAGTTCTTGCCAGTGACTTTGGGTTGTTATCGTAGCAGAACAGGAAGAAGTGTGATGTTTTCAGCCTTTGTTTTAAGCAGGTACACATCATGTGTGGGCAACTTTTGCAATCATAATGAATTAAGCTACCTTTTTTATGCCTACGTGCAATTCAATTCTACAATACAATTCTACTTCTTTTTGTTCTTACAGAGAAACTGTAGTGTTCAGAAATCTAAGAGAGGGAAATTAAAGGGTGCTAGGATAAAGTAAACCAGTATCTGCATTTCATTTGCATCTTGACTCTTTTCATGTGAATTTATGTTAAACTGTCTTTACATGTTTTATTTGCTCTTCTTAGGACAGTAGTGGAGCTAAGCAGGTGATAAGAGACAAGCAAGCCATAAGTGTTATTTGTTCTTTGCTTCCCTTTTAGCCTTAACAGAAAACAACATCCAAAAGCACGTGTTTCATTGTGCCCCAATAAAACAATGATGCAAGAGTCAGTGGAACTTGCATTTTTACTTAATTCTCTCAGTAACAGTGTATGGATATTGATACACAGTGTTACCTGTCTTCCCCTGTCTGTCCATATCCCATAACGTGGATGGACGTGAATCTTACAAAAATGAATATGAAAAAAATTTTGAAAGAAGTCAGCATTTAATGTAATAGTGCTTGCATCCACTTTGGAGAGGAGGAGGAGGCATTTCTGCTTTTTTGTTGTTAAACATTTCTACTGAAAATTAATTTCTTTTATCCATGGACAGCATTATTTCTGTTGTCTTGAAGTCAGCAGTATGAATAGGGCATTTACAAAGGCTGTTATAAGTCTGTGGCATCTTTCTAACATAAAATGCTTGTCCCTAGCTTTCTAATTGGGGGAAAATTAGTGTTCAAAACCTGTGAAAACCAGACTGTAATAGACCAATTCCAATTCTGGAAGAGCAGATTTCTGTATTAAAGAGCTTGTTTGATGTCCCCATTAGATGTAAACTAATGAGAAGTACTAAAAATGACTGAAAGGTTTCATCTTGCTACTTCTGCAAATTCCAGTTGCTTAAATTTTCAAGTGTGGTCCTGAAAAACATGACTAACTTTCTAATGGGCAAATGTACTGTGTTTCTGGTGACCAGCCTAGT
Source organism: Cyanoderma ruficeps (assembly GCA_008694505.1). Classification (NCBI taxonomy): domain Eukaryota; kingdom Metazoa; phylum Chordata; class Aves; order Passeriformes; family Timaliidae; genus Cyanoderma; species Cyanoderma ruficeps. Next base: position 1,156,545 of record VZDJ01000511.1, read on the forward strand.
TTCTGTTTCACTCTTTTCTGTCCCCCTAGTCTGCATTGCCAGCTGAAACCACACCAAAGAAAAACTCTTTTAAATGGTACATGTGAGTGCCAAAAAGTACAGAGTGCCTTAGAACTGGACAAAGCTGGCATTAGTTAGCATTTGCTTCTCAGGCTGTAGTGCAAAATACTATATTTGTGATAACAGCTGTACACTGAATTTTACAGTCAAATGATTCCTGGTGGGCCTCCTTTCAGATATCATTGTAGGTGCTTGTAAAGTCAAAACTATTCACAAACAGAGTTTAAACATGCTTTATTCTCTAAAATAAGGTCATTTGTTTAGAAGACTGCTAGTGTAAAATACATCAAAAGATAACAGTTTTGATGTCTCTGCATTCAAGATTTGAATGGAAAACATTCATCTCATTTTACACATTTTTTCTATGTGGTAACCTAGCATTATGTTTAGTTGGAGTTTTTAAAAATTTCACTAATGGCATTATGTGGGACGGTAGATGTATTGAAATGGTAGTTCTATGATGTTCTATGATGTTATTTCGTTTACTTTACTATGTTGCTCTCATTTTGTGTTATCTACTCCTCCAATGGCAAGCTATGGCATCTGCTCACGTAGCAGTGTGGTGTGCCATGGCCCAGCAAAACATTTCTATTGGAGGTGCTACACGCCAGGGCTCATAGATTCCTCTGGGGTGCTCTGGAACTGCACGTGGACAGCATGGAGATTTAAATATTCTTTTCAGTAGTGTGATCGTTTTGCATTCTGTTGGGAGTTAAATTTGTTTCTTTTTTTTTTTAACTTACAGAATTTTTCCCATAAATTGCTAGGAAAGTAACTACTGGGTACTTACGGGTGCCCAAGCAGAACAAAGGTGCCAAAGGAGAGGAGTTGTAGCACCTGGCTACGCTTCTTTTGTCTCTGGGAGTTTCTCTCAGAGGAGGAGATAACCGAGTTTTGGGGCAGGTAAAGGACAGAGCTGGAGGCAGCTTCGTTCTCTTGCTCTTGGCATCGGAGATAGGACACGGCCAGGCTGCTCCTTGCTGCGGGAGGAGTTCACTGTCCCCAGAAAGTCTGGCCCTGGGAAATCTACCGTCATCTGCCTGTGTGCCCTGGAATTCTGAGCTTCTCTGCCTGCCCTGCTGGAGCTGGGCCAGCCCTGTCCCACCATCACCGCGGTTTCTTTGGCACTGCTCTTTTTGGTGCAGTGTGGCCCTGCACCCCCCTGCCCTGCCGGGACATCCTGCCGTGCCTGGGACTTTCCACTGTTCCAGCTTGGTGCTGTGAGGGTCCTGCAGGGGCACCGAGACCAAACTACCCTGGGTTTTGAGAAGCAAAGCCATCAAGGTTCTTGGTACTGTTTCGTTGTTAATGCTGTAGTTGTTGTTTGTTTTGCTTTGTAACACATACTAGTATAGAACTGTTATTCCTATCACCATTCCTCTGCCTAAAAGCCTCTGTAATTTTCTAAATTATGATGATTTGGACGGAAGGGATTTGAATTCTCCATTCCTGGGGAGGTCCTGCCCTTCCCTAGCAGATACCTGTCTTTCAGACCAAGACACACTCCCTGAACATACACAGGTATGATTACAGTCCTTGTAGATTCAGGTAAATAAATTGGCTCTGTATGGTCTTCCTCTATGTGTACACTTACTGACAGATGAGTCAGCTCAATGAGTCTAATGAGATCTTATTAATCATATTGTTTTAAATTTAAAAAATATTAGTTAGACATTAGTTAGACTACCAGTAACCCTGGTAGTTTTGAAAAATTGACATTTTACTCTGTTCGTTCTAGCATAATTGTTAACTTAAATTGTTAACTTAATTGTTGGCATTTACCAAAACTTAGTTTTGGTTAATTAAATCAATTTATAAGTTAAGACCATCAAATGAGGTTGTAGCTAATTAGCATTCTGAAATATCTAGCAAAGAGTGTTTTGTGTGTTCTTGAATTGTGTAGATTAAAAATTACTTCAGTTTGAACTGAAGAATCTGTTTTTAGTGTCAGCTTTCAATAAACTTTGGAACGGGGCACCTGAAAAAACAAATAATTATGTCTGATTTTAATAACTCTGTAGTCAGTCAGTCAGTGTTGATCTAAATGTCAGCAGAGTGCTGTAATTTACCAACCTAAATTTTCATGGATAATACTATGTTATTCTGGGCTTTTTTTGAGCAATGGGCAATAAGACAATGAAAAACAAAGCTCACTTCTTTAACTGTTGTTAGGCTGCAGGTTCTAAAAGCATTACAACCATTTTCATGTATCTACAAAAACCTCTATAATACTAAAGTAATTTATATATTTGAGTTTTATACTTCTGACATTTCCCTATGGAAAAGGGAATGTTGTTTAAGTGGTTTTGTGCCCTTAAGGAGAAGAATATCATCTTTTAAACACAAAAGACTGGGTTTGAAAATTATTGTGTTGGCACTTACCAAAAGTAAGTGGCAGAATTTTGCTTTTGGTTTTAAAATCACTTGGGTTTTTTGGTGTAAAACTGTAAAACTAGAATTTTTAGAAACAGCTCATTCCAATATTTATAACTGTAATGATACTTTTTCCCTGTGACATTTCTTTTAGTTCAGTCTCTACTGAAAAAGTCTTCTGGTTTTAATTTCAGACAAATTCCTATTATGCTGTTTTCCATTATAAATCTTGGCCAGAAAATGTAAAGAATTTGCAGAATCTCAGTGTAGGCTTCTTTTGTTAATCCGTGCTCAGTGCATTCTTGAGAAAATAATCTGTAGTGTAGCGAAATCTCTGTTCTGTTACAAACTATTTCACTTTCAACGGAGAGGGAGAAGTTGGGGGATTTTTTCAGAGTTGGATTTCACGCTGTGTTATCTCACTGTTGTGATTCGAGCATAGCTGGAAATTAGGCACCACACAACTGCTCGCTCAACCCCTTCCCCTCCCTACCTGCACCCCAGCACCAGTGGAATGGGGAGGAGACTTGAACAAAACTTGTATGTTGAGATAGGAGCAGTTTAATAGTTGATACTAATGTAAAATTCTGTAATAATGGTAACACGTGATGCACAATGCTCACCACCCACTGACCAATGCCAGACCCCCCTTCTTGAAACCAGATCCACTGTGTTTGTGGGTAACCCCCCAGTTTATATCCTGGGCATGACTTCTGTGGTGTGGAATATTTATTTGGTCAATTCCCATCACCTGCCCAACTATGCTCCCTTCCCGTTTTATTTTGTGCACCTCCTCACTGGCAGAACATGAGACTAGGAGGGAGGAAAAAGAGTCCTTGACTTGGAATAAACATGCCTTAGCAAAAACCCAAACATCGGTGTGTTATCAACACCATTCTCATGCTGAATCCGAAACAGCGTTTTAGCACCTACTGAGAAGAAATTAACTCTACCGTAGCTGAAACCAGGACGCTCATGAAATGCTTCTGCAACTTCCCTTGTGTTGGAGGTAATGATGGTGTAACCCCGGGCTGACCTGGATCACATAGCTAAGCCAATGATTAAGCTAAAGGCATCATCTCTCTCCTCAGGCCACCTGCATTCTTTTATTGGATTAGTCATTTGAGACATCTTGTAACAACATCTTTGCTAGATCTGGAGTAAGAGGGACAACCATGTAGACCAACTCGTTCTGGCAGCACTCTGCTGGATTAGAAATAACGTTTTCCATACGCCTTGGCTACCCAGGGTTTGCTTTTTCAAGTCTTTAAGCAAAGATCTGTAGTTAAATAATCTCATCATTAAGTAAGGAAAAAGAAAATATTTCTAGTTTCAGTATTTGCTTTTACATATTTTTATGAAAGCAGTGTCATGAATATGGTTTTTTTTCCTTTTTCATTAGAGATGGTTTCTTGAATTTCTTGTAAGAAAAGTAAAGCAAGGGGAGTTGTTTGACAAGTTCAAAGCTCTCTCATCATTAAGATGCTTTGAAGGACATCATGCATCCTATTAGAATATTTAATATACTGGACAGATGGATGGTGTGGAAATGTATGTTTTACCTTCTAGTAAGTACTGCACTAAATGTTATTTTGTAGTTTGCTGATAGTAGAAAGATGAAATATTTCTTGCATACATAATTGTATTTGCACAAAATTTCTGAGGTACAGCTGCTGAGAGATTGTAAAAGAAAAAGTGTTTGCTCTGTTTTAGTATAATTCATCACTGAAGTGAAAGGGATACTTTAATGGTTGCAATGATAAAGGCATTACAATCATAGGATATAAAAAATTAATCTGGTGGCTCTTACAAGCTGTGTGAGTTTTCAAGTTGATATTTTGAAGTGAGATACTGAAGACTTCAATATATTGGTGTCTTAATGGATTCTTGGGATTGACTGAATTTCACATCTCACTGACTTCAACAGGTGTTTACCACTGCTTCAGGTGCTGCGTTCAGCAGTGTTGAACTGATGCTTCTTTCTGTTTCATCCATATGCAGCATTACTGCACATAGTTGAATTGCTGCTGCTACAGCAATGTGCTGTTTGTGTTTTTTAAGAATGGAGGCTTTTTAAGAAAGTCTTGCCATGAAACAGATGTCATTGTAGTAAACACTGTGCAAATAGAGAGCAAAGAAAGGGCTCCTGCCCTGCAGAATTCTTTATGTGGGTTAGTAGCTTCAGACACAGCTGATGTTTCACTCCTGTCTGTTGCATGCAGCACTTGAGAGCTGATGTTTGGGTGTGTTGAGAAGAGGTGGAAAGGAGAAGATGCTACATCCTTAGCTGGTATCACTGCTTTTTGGCTTCTGTTTGCATGTGCTGGCAGGCACAGGGCAGGCCTGCCTTCCTAGGAGGACTAAGGAGTGGAGTGAAAAGCAGTCTGGATTGTAGTCTGCGAGAGAGGAACCCCAAAACTTCTGCCTTCTGGCCACATTGCAGGCTGCAACTTGGACTTGGAGACACATACATCAGCATGGGATTGTAGGAGTACATGTGTACTTCCTGTGTGGAGGGTGATTGAATATAGGATCCAAACCCATCCTTAGTTGACGCTTCACACTATCTGAAAACGTTTGTTACTGGCATAAAACTGTGGATGATGTGAAAATAGATTGTTTGACCCAAATCTAAGTGCTTTCAGGTTCAGGACTGGTTTGGTTTTTTTTATCCTGGATGTATGTAACTCTTCCTACCTCATTACAATCTCAAGTTTGCATGAGTACCTTACTGTCTCAGTACACTTCTTTTTTCCTCATTACTTCTCAGCACCCGTTTAAGTTGTACACTTTATTTTATGGCTTGAAATTATTTATTTCTATTGAGAAATCTACATTGTCTCTGTTTTCTTGGCTTCTAGCACAACACACAAGCATAAATTTTGCTGGCACGAATGTCCATTGTTAAATGTGTTTATATCTTGTGTTGTCTAATCTCATATTTCAAAACAAGTACTGAAATCTGAATCTCTTTTAACCCTTAGCCACAGTGAACACTGGAGTCTGTTTACTGTAAGGCTTTGGGCAATGACAAACAGCATTCATATGAGCTTGTCCCCACCTTTAAGAGCAGAAGTAGATGTAGCAAAGTTTTGCATCATTTTTTAATCCAGGCCATCCTCACTTGTTTGCAAGCTAGTCCTGATCACAAGAAAGTGATTCCTGACAGAAGGTCTTTAAGTGCATGAGCAAGATTGAACAGAATCTGTACATCTGCATCTAAAAAAAGCCCAAGAATTTATTTTTGTGTATTCCATCCCTCTGGGAACAGTGCACTGCTGTATATTTATCCCAGGCATGTACTCTGCAGTAGGCTTCCTTGAGCTAATATGCATTGGGAGGTGGTTCCTTCTGTTTCTATTTCCTAAAATGTATTTTAGCCTTTTCTCAGACTGCTGTGATTCATCCTTCTTTTTTTTTTTTTAAATACATCTCCCATTTTTTGATTGTCCAAACCGATAGTAGATATTCACATAATTAAAATCAGAAACCAGGAGAAATTTCTGCCGGTGTACTTCTAGACTGGTGGGCCTAGCTCACCCCAAGCATCCCACAAGAGTGGCAGCAGGAGGTATGAGGTCCTGGATTAGGTACTGAGTGTGATGGGTCCGTTAGTGAGGATGGAGTTGGGGGAGTCCATGGTGCACAGCCTGGGGTGCAGCAGGTCCAGAGCTGTGAGCTGGGAGGGCTTACTGTCCCCTCATGAGGCACCTCTGCACAAGACCCTTCTCGTCAAGAGGCTTGTACACAAGGGACTGCCCTCCAATCTGCAATTCCCTGTCCTTCTTCTGTTCACTATGGAATGAATCACTGAACTGTTCACATCAGTGAATCTCTGTTCCAGCTCAGGGTTTTGCTCACATTAAAATATAAGAAGTGTAGCTTATGGAAAGGTGTTTGGAGAAAATGTGGGAGTTTTTCGTTACTTAAGCTGCTTTCAAAGCCATGAAAACTAATAACTTTTTTTCTTGGGTTTGCTAAACTAAGTCTTGCAAACTTCAGTAGATGTTAAACAGCTTAAAAATAATGTTTTAAAACAAATAATTAATTTCTTTTTAGAATACAGCATGTGGGTTTGGAGGTTTTTTCTCTGTGTTTAGGGAGAATTCTGTGTCTTAAAATAAGATAAAGTTTCCCCTCTAGGTAGTTATTTTAAGGTTAATTATATTACTAATAATTTAAAGGCATTAAAAAAACCCCAAGCAATATAAAACTATAGCTTTATACTTAAGGACATATATGAATTTTGTCATATGTTGCTGACATCTGGTTATAGTCTGTCCAGGTTTTAAAGGAAATTCCACTACTGCACCAGTATGATCCATATGCATTAATAGAGCAGTGTTAATGATTGTACCATGCTTTTCCAACTGGATTCCTTCACTAATTATAAATTTATGAATCTCTTCTCTTCTCTATATCTAGTTTGGAGGGCAGTTGTGTTTGGTAGTGTATGTTTTTTGTTGATGTAAAATAATCTGAAGATTATACATGGTCTAGAGCTTAATTATGCTTTCAGCTGCTGATGCTGTGAATTTCAGTATTTCTTTTCCAGTTTGGTCATTTTAGAAATAACATCTAAGGCTGTTTCCCACATCACAACTGAAGAGTTGTCATGTTTATTTAACCAACTACATCTGGCTTCCAGTAAGTCCCAAATTTCACTTTGTCACAGCTGTGCGTGGATTCCTGTCGTTCCCACAGAGAGCAGAAAAGTTTTTGCTAAGCCTAAATTTATCAAAAGAAGTGTTCTTTTTGTAGGAGAAGGGATTAAGTGTTTTTCAGATCACACCCTACCTCACAGATTCCTTACTCCTTAGAGGGCCACATACAGATCTTCTGGCACAGTGCCACTGCTGGCACCACTGCATGTGGAAAAGTTTTTTCAGTGATGTTTTTGGGACCAGGCTGGAAATGATGAGGTCAGTCAGCAGAAGCAGCCAGGGCCAAGTGACTAGCCATCCCACTGTCATGCCGTGGGAGCCAGGAAGGTGTGGAGCACTGCCTCTGCCTCGCAGCCTCCAGGGACAAACACTGCCCTTGGCCTTCAGGCAGCACACTGTAGTCACATGTAAGAAGTGTAATAATCTGAAAGGAGAGTCACGACATTACAAATATTTAAAGGAACGAGAATCTAGTGAGATGATAAAAGCTGTAGTAGTCTGATTCGGTTTATAGGAATTAAATAAGTATGTAATGTTCAAGGCAAAGAAGTTGGTCTGTGGGAAATTGAGTCCAATAATATGAATGTCTTAAGATGTATCTTGGTATTCTATCATTTTTTATGTCTGCTTTGGGTAGGTCTGTTTTGGATGATACTTCGCTTTTGTAGGATGTGTGTGTCTTAATTAGCTATTGGAGAGGGAGGATTGTCAGTTCTGTAACTCTGCTTTTCTGCTACCTTTTGCAACACTGCGTAAGCATAAGGTCTACCTGGCCAGCTGTGACTTTGAAATAAACCTTTAAATTCTCTAGTAGTTCTCTAAAAAATTAGTTTTGGAGTATCTCTGGTGTAAAAGCTAAAATGCGCATTGAAGATTTTATGTATTAAAATACGCTTTTGACATCTCAAAAGGATTGGGAAAAGGGATATTTCATGTAGTCCAGTTCTTAACAAGATTATTTTTTGTGTTATTTCTGTAGGCTTAAATTGATCTGACTAATTTTCTCATGCCTTCACTTACTCTTCTACTGGTATAATGATTACTTATTCTCTGATTTTTAAGGTTGTGAAAGTGGATGTTTTAGTAACTTTTGCATGCTCAAGCCTTAAAAAAATTGAGTTTCATATTTTGCACAGGATCCACTGGTGTGTGATTTTTCTTACGTTAAAAAACTTTTATTTTATCCTTTTCATTCACACGTATGTATATGCACACCAATAAATACACTGAGAATAAGCCTTATACAAATCCTTGTTGTTACTAAATCACTTGTTAAAGTTCAGTAGTTGAGTCTACATGGTCCTCACAGTTCAACTGTTTTATTTTGTTCTTTACACAGGAGCCCTTACCAAAGTAAAGGAGAGTAAGCGGCATGTGGAAGAGGGGAAGATGGAACTCCAGAAAGCCGAGGGCATTCAAGAACGTTGTAACATTATTTCTTTTGCAACCCTTGCAGAAATTAATCATTTCCACAAAATTCGTGTGAGGGACTTTAAATCACAGATGCAGCATTTCTTGCAACAGCAAATACTCTTTTTTCAGAAAGTGACACAAAAGCTAGAAGAAGCTCTTCACAAGTACGACAGTGTTTAGTCTCTGGTTTGTGGACTTTGCTCAGCAAGAACGGAACATGACCCAGGCGGCAGAGCAAATGCTGCTGAAGAGCTGTTGGCAGTGGTAGATGGTGGTACAAGGATGGGTTTGTGTTCACCTGAAACCCGGGTTTAATCTCCGATTATGTAGAAAGGAAACAGTTATAGGGCTATGTAGTAGATACAGTACCATGCATTGTAACTAAGTTATACTGTGTATGCCTACACCATTGTAACTTCTTTGAAATAATGAGTATACTATTTGCCTTATTGCTTTTTGAAATACAGTATCTTAGTACATACTTCGTAGACCTCAAGGCCCTTTGGGTATTTAAGGAAGTTGGCTAGATAAAAGCCTGCTTCAGATGCCTTTTTACTTTCCTAGATTTGGATTTCTTAAATTCAAACAATTCTCTGTTTACAGACTCCTACTAGAGCAGCTATGTGATTCTGTGCCTTTAGACTCTATTTTTTCTTTTCTAGTAAGTCACATTTTTATGATTAAATGAATGAAGGGTTGATGCCTATGATGGAAACTGATGATGAAACCTTACATTGACTGGAAAAAATCAGCTGCCATCCAGTTTGCATAGCAAGTACTTTCTTGTGACAAATGTTGGCTTAAAAGGGAAAAGTTAAATTTATTTACACTTTCCCTGTTAATGGAGACTTACTTGTTACATGTACTAGGATGTTAAGCACATGTACAAAAATACTCCACTTTATTCTCTTTCTGAAATAAATAATACAGTGAGGGGTGGTTTTTGAGGGTTTTTTTTTTTTTGTATACAGCATTACTGTAAGTAGAAATTTGAAGAGTTAGCCTAATAAAAAATTGCATATATCAAGGGGATATTAATGCAAGCTAAGTGGCTGCAACGATTTTCAAATTATTTTCTCTTTGTTCAGTTGCTGATTCAGTTTAACTTCAGACATGTATCTGCATTGCCAGTTGTCTGAGTTGAAACTCCACTGTGATTCATTAGTTTACTAAGTTTAAAGTTTTTGGGGATTTTCAGTAATATAAATGATCTGAAGTCTTGGTTGAACTGACTTGGAAAACAAGTGGCATTTTTATGTTTGTAACACTCAAGAATTAACAATTGTCTTAAGTTTTGTATAAATATTTTTGACAAGCAGGGTGCATTTATATATATGTAAACACTATCTTTTAAAGAGGTTTATGGCTTATTTCCCTTGAATTAAGTCTGAAAGTCTGTATTTCTTACCTATTGGTTTTCTTATAGGTCAGTGTGAAAGAGGGTTTTTGTTTATCCTATCTTTTTCTCCTAAACAAAAATAACAAAACTTTGTGAGGAAGCAAAATGTTTATTTTTTGTTTAATTCAATTAATCAAAAAGAGCTTAAACAAATGAAAGCCTGGAAAAGAAAGTTGAACAACAGTTACAGTTAAGTACAAATCATTCCTCACCTGTGCAGCAGAGATGTGCAGTTCTTTCACACGATTGTGTGAGTTTCTGTAGTTTAACCCCACACCTCTGTTTCAGGGGAATAACATGTAAGAATGTAATTTTGGTCCTGTGATTCATCCCCAAATGTTTGGAGATGGCTGTTTTGCACAAGCTGTGTTTGGCGGTGCTTCTAGTACATACATAAAGCAGTGAAATACAGAATAATGCAGAGGGGAAAGCAAGTATTTGTAAAAGAAAGGACAATCAGTGAGGAAAGATTCCATTTCCAGCCTGTTGAAACAGGATGCAAGCATGATTGACCATAAAATATGGACCACAGTCATAGGGCTGACTTGCTCTTTACCTTCCTCATGGTGTCTCATTCTACATTCAAAATTCACCACTTCCCCTAACAGCTCTTCCCAGCAGTCCTCCTGCTTTCTCATATGTCATTTAATTATGTGACAGAGTGATGAGCTAGGTTTGAGCTGAGTTCCATGGCTAATGTTTGCTTAAGCCAGATACTGTAATTAGATCAGACTACAATCAAGCTGATTCTACATGGAGGTATTAAGACCTATTCAGAAATTAATATTGGTTGAGTTAAGTATTCTAGGAGGTTAGTATTAATGACATGTTCATGTCTGGGAGGAAATTAGGCTGTGATATGTATTCATACAACATTATCAGACAGGTACAGTTTTCCCTAATAAACTGTCATGGCCTTCAACTTATTTTCTCATTCGTGAATTTATTTGGGCACAGGAAAAGTGGGTGTAGTAATTGGTTAAATTTGATGCACCAGAAGATCTTGACTGGAATCCTGGTTTAAATTGTTGCAAAATAGAGAAAGGTTAAAGTCTACATCTATATTAGCATTTTCCTCTTTTCCTCCATCATTATAGAGTTGAAGTTGAACTGGCTGATGAGTGGAGCACAAGGAGTTACAGTAAAGGGTGTTGCATCAAGCTGGTGACTGGTTACCAGTGGAGTTCCACATAGCTTGATCTTAGGCCCTTGTGCTCTTCACTGTCTTCATAAATCACTTGGACATGGAACTCAAAGGGGTTAAGTTTGATGATGAGATTAAGTTGGGAGTGACTGCGGACTCCCTTAAAGACAGGGAAGCCTCACAGAGAGACATGGACATAGTAGAGGGCCAAGCAATCATCAACCATGAAGTTCAACAGGGAAATGTGCCAGATTCTGCACCTGGGCCGGGGCAGCCCTGGATGTACAGGCAGACTGGGCAATGAGAGGCTGGAGAGCAGGGCCATGGAAAGGGCCCTGGGCTCCTGGGCCATGGCAAGTTGAAGATGAGCCAGCAGTGCCCTGGCAGCCAGGAGGGCCAAGAGTGTCCTGGGGACATCAGGGACAGCACAGCCAGCCGGGCAAGGGAGGGGATTGTCCCCTCTGCTCTGGGCTGGGGTGGCCTCACCTCCAGGGCTGGGGGCAGGTTTGGGTGCCACAATGTAAGACATGAAACTACTAGAGAACATCCAGAGAAGGACCATGAGGATGTTGGAGGTTCTGGAGAGGAAGCCTGATGAGGAACAGCTGAGAACGCTTGGTCTGTTCAGCTTGGAGGAGACTGAGGGGCAACTTTGCTGTGCTTTTCAATATCATGAGAGGAAGAGGAGGGGCAGGCACTGATCTCTGCTCTGTGTGAGGAGTGACAGGACTCAAGGGAATGGCCTGAAGTTGTGTTGGGACATTTGGGTTGGATATAAGGGAAAGGTTCTTCACCCAGAGGGTTATTGGGCACTGGAACCGGCTCCTGAGGGAAGTGGTCACAGCAGCAGTCTGACAGAGTTCAAGAATTGTTTGGACAATGCTCTTGGGCATATTCTGTGACTTGGGGATTTCTGTCAGGAGTCAGTTTCCTCAGGGTCAGGAGTTGGACTTGATGATCCTGATGATTGTCTTCCAACTCAACATATTCTATGAGTTGATGATGTAGAGAGGCTGAACTCCATAAATGCTTGCTGCTTTATACAAGAACTACAGTATTAATTGTATTTGGACCAAGTATGACATTGACCACTTGTAACTGACTGACTGCTGAGTGGTGTGGTCTGGGATCCAAGTGTACTTCACAGTAATGCAAATGTATATTATGTGGGATTATGGAAGCACCAAAGGAAATCTAACAATTTAAATAAATAAATGTGAAAGCAAATTTGCTCTGTATCATAAACACTTTTGTTTCATGTGATTCATGTAATTTTTTTGATGCATCACCATGTTTGTGTTGATAAGTAGTAAGGCTCTAGTATGCTTTTTGGCGTTTGATATCTGCAAGAGGATCCACTGAGGTATTGGTTTTTGTCAAAGTGCTGGGTCCTGTGAAAACTGGAATGAACCCATCAGGGTAATGTAGAATCACCAGCAAGTGGAGTGTGAATAATATTACTGTTCAAATTGTGGAGTTTATAGTTGGAAATTAGCAGCATATTAAAATTAGTAGGTTTGATTTCTATCTCTCTTCTTTTGTGATACTTGCAGAAGAAAGTTACCCCTATGATTTGTGCATGTTCTCTACATTCTCACTACCTTCTTTCAGGGTCCAGTTGCATGGTACATTTCATATATATGTCTTGTAAGACCCAGCTTAGAGGGGTCAGTAGAAGAATTTTAATCAGCTGCCTGCACTGAAAATACCTACATTGCTTGGTGAGGCACATGTGTCTTTTTGGTGAATTACAAGATCTTGTTGGCAGTACCTGATTATTTTGTCAGACCTTCACCATTCCAACTAGCATCTTCCATGCTGGTTATCTGCTGCAACCTGAATTCTTCTGGAAAGCTTACGTGAGACTTGTTCAGCTATTTCTCCAAAAGAGTACATAAAAAAATTTAAAAGGGGAGTTCTCTTTTTAAATTCTGTAAACAATTTGGCTGGAAATCTAGTTCTTTCATACTTTGGAGGAAGGACTTGATATTTGGCAGACGCATTATCTTTCACCACCTTAGATGAGCTTTCTGCATAGCCTGTGAAAATTTGTCCATTTCCAAATTATACTAAAGTTTCTCTGGCCCTGCTGTGCTCAGTTTTTGGCCGATGTGTTTTCTGTAACTGCCCTTTGCTCCAGGCAGTCTTGATTCTAACCTTAGTCAGCAGCAGCTAAGCGAGGCTTTGCCTGTAATTCTTGCTCCCCTTCCTTCAGATGGGGCTAAACCTCTTGGACCACAAGCTGAGCCAAGAAGCTCTGGGTAGGTGCTGCCAGTTCTTTAGGCCTGGCCATGGGAGAAGAGGAGCAACAGCCTGGAACACAAGTTTGATGTCATGCTGTCAGCTACAAGGTGGATGTCAGAGATAGTTGAAGAGGAACAGGAAGATAAGAAAATGGTAAGGAGAGAAAGCCCTGTGACCACAAAAGCCTGTTCCATCAGTGCCTAATTAATACCTTGGGCTTCCAAAGCATCCAAGGCCTTTTGCTGTTTGTAAATACCCATGATGAGCAGGCAGAAAATGGATAACTTTAGTTCTGCTGGTGGTGAGCACAGCAACGTTTTGTTTCCATCTTTAGAAGTTCCTTTCTTTGCTCGATGGTCTCATGGGCAGTTGAAAACTGTTGAAGGACTGGATTTTGGAGCTGAATGAAATGCTGTAATTCAGGCCCAGTCAGGCAGCACAGTGGGTGTCGGTGTGGCTTCATGTGTTCTGTCATGTGCTTTTTTCTTGGGAAGAGGAGGTCAGTTTAGGAAATTGTGCACATAAAAAGCCCTGTATTAAGGAATTATAAGAATAATTCATTAAAACAGAAAACCAAAAATTAAAAAATATTTCAGAATTAAAGTTGTCTGTGGTAACTAGTATATCAAGACACCTCATGAGACATGGTCAAAGAACTTTTTACACTCTTTCCCTGCCTGATTAAGTGCATGTGATATAACACATTGTCCTAATCTGCATAAGGTCTTTCAGGGAGGTTGTTGTCTGGCTAATCCTTACTTCTTTTGCAACATCAGTTGTACTCTGCACAGTGAGAAAGACCAGCAGAGTGAAGATTAGGTACAGGTGGCTGTCAGCCTGCAGAATGGTGTTCAGAGAACTCGACTCTGTCCCTGTCTTTCCCCAGGCTCTATGCAATATAAGCCATGTGAGATAAAGCTCCATTTTGTGTAGGCTTCAGTTTAAACCCAGGGTTTACACTGAATGAAGTGCTGGGAATTCACAATTTCCACCAAAGGTTCTGCATGTTCTGCTTTGGATAAAGGAAATGCTTCAAAATGCAAAGTTGTCTGGAAAAAAATAATCAGGTATTAATTTCTTTAGGTTGGCCAGCACAAATTGGAGAACATTTGTAATCCTTTAGCAGCAAAAGAGAAATAGTAAACCCAGATCATATTCTTGGAATGTTGTAAATGTCAGTATAAACTTCTTGAAATTCATTTTTAAATATTGATTTATTTAAAAAAAAATCCCTCCTGAGAAAATTTATATTTAGCCTTCAAAATGAGGTGTGAGTATTATTTAGGCAATAAGGAATGGGGCCACATCTAGAGTACTGAGGATTCTCAGTGAGGTACTGTCCGTTCCATGAATGGAATGATACAGGCCTTCTCAGATGAATCATAGAATGACCATGTCACTGGAGCATATTTTGGATGTATATTCACAGGAAAGCTGAATTGGCCACATGGGCTAATTTATTTCTGGCATTTCCTAAGGCTTGAGGTGCTGCTTTGTAATTCAGTAATTTCTCAATGTAACGTAGTGCAGTATAGTATGTGTTATACATAGAAAAGTAAATTGTGTAGTATGTGTAAGTAATGTAATTTTGGTGTACTTCAGACTCATGCAGTTGGTAGCAAGGCTCAGGAATGCCCTGAGTTAATTTAAGCACAAATTACTTTTAGATAAAGTAAAACTCCTAATTTTCTAAAGTTAAAAGGCATCTCCTGTATTGACTGACTGATAGACTTGCCGCTTGGCACTTCCTTTTAAAACTAAGCACTTAATTTGTTCCCTCTTAGAAGTCAATGAGATTTTTTTTTTTCTTGACTCCACTGGGAATAATATCAGGCTCAGTGAGTTGAAATTACATCCCTCCATCAACCCAGAATACAGTGGGCAGAACCCACTGTTCAGCCCAGTGTATTCCCCTCCTCTGCTAATTTGCAACTGAATCTAACATACAGAATTTTGAAGTTGCCTGTCAAAAAGCTCTATCCTACAATTTTAATCAAAACCATCCCCTGTTTTGGGGAATATGACATTATCATTTGAAATGAAGAATGCACTGCTTTTGGAAAAAAGACACTTCCAAGGAGCATGAAAACCTCCTTTAAGAAGATAAAATCAGGAATTTTGAATTTCATCTTTTCTCTCTTGAGCATTTTAACTGGCAGTAGCAACTACTTTTTTTATGGAGAAAATAAAGCTGCACCAGAAGAACATCACACAAATATATAAAAAAATTTAGAGCTAGGTGAGGCAGTACAAAGTTTTATTTGTAATGAGTTAAGGCAACTGTATTTCTCTTGGTACGCCCCATGCTATTTTTTAAGACATTCTCTTTGGAAAAAAAACCAAGAGTCTGTTCTTTAATTAAAAATTAAGATGGTGAAATAATGTTGTAAGAGTATCCTCCCTTTGATTTTTAGTCACTAGCCCTCAGGTGACAGTTGCAGAAGACATTTAGTTCCTTTGCTGTCCTTGAGGGGAAATTGGCTGGATTCCTGTCCTGCAGGAGGCTTCCATACTCACCACCTCCACCCCAGTGCTTCCTAAGGCGCCTGGGGAAAGACCCACAACAGCCGTTCAGTTTCTCAGGCACTTTCTGGTTGCAAACATGTGAACAATGTTGCAAAACAGCACTTAGACAATGGTGATTGTCAGACTCCCCAGTGCCATCCTGGCAAGGGTGCTGCCACATTCAGTATTTTTCATTTTGCTTTGCTGAGAGAAATATTGCAGGCAAGACGACTACCCCAATTTTTAAATCAAAGGACCATGCTACTGATTTGGTTGCTGTGTTGAATCTGTGCCAGTGTTTACCTATCAAGGGTAGATTTTATTTCATATAATTGTAAGAAATATAGAATGTTTTACAGAACTTTAGTAAGTGTTGGGAAAACCTTGTTTGCTTGCATCATTGTTCAGAATCTGTGGAGCAAGCTTATCATAGGGAACGTCCCTACTGTCAGTGTGGTGCCAGGTCTGCTTTGTGCCCATGGGGAGCTGCTGTGTAGAAACAGTCTGTCCAAAAGATTAATGCAAACCAGAATGTGCTAATGAAGAATTGCTAGTTGGTAAGAAAAGCATGCCTTCTCAAGCTCAATTGCCTTATCTGGCAGAGTCTTTAATTTCAAACACGTGGTGTATGCAGTTTCTTTTCTTTTCCTTGCTGCTGTCTCTGTGGGAGTCACTTGTGAATAAGCATAGGCAGTTGCTCTCATACAGCTTGGACTGTTCCATAAGCAACATCAATTCAGAAGCTATAGCTGAAAGGCAGCTGTAACTCTGCTTTAGGGTAAATAGTGTGGCAAGGTGCCTTTAAGCTCTGTTCTGAGTGACATGAAAGTCAGATGTAAAAATGAAGCTGTGATGATGCACGTTAAACCCTGCATAAGAATGTGGCCAATGCATCATCCTGCAGTGGTTGGCAGCTCAGTGGGGAGCTTGTCCTATTCTGCCAGTCTTTTCTCCCAGGTGGTTGTCAGCAACAGCATTTCAGTCTCTCAGTGTCTCAGATAAGTTTCTGGGCTCTGCTGTCCATACGCCCCCAGCACATGCAGTGACAAGGAAGTTTGTCTCAGTTCAAAAACTGGTTGCTCACACTTTGAACCGCAGTTGAGGAGCATATTTGGTTGAAGGAGTTGAGCAATATGAATCCTGTGCCTGGGAGTGGGGAGGAAAGAATTTTAACTGCTCACAATAGTAACCGGACAAAGGGCAGACTCTGCACCTTGTAACATTGCTCAGTGTATCAGTGTGGTAAGAAAAGCCTGTCTGGAACTTGTCAGGGCAGGAAGATGAGAAGGAAGGGGGAAGTAATTGTCTCTTTCCTCATCATCCAAGTGCAGACTGTGGAGCTGTTTCTTGACAACTGAAGAGAGAAGCTGAAGGATGCTGCAGGTTTCCCTTTGGATCACTCTGAATCATGAATGCCCACCAGGTGAAGTACCCTGCATAAGGCAGTTGTGGCTATTTTCTCTTTAGGATCATTATTGCTTGGCCTAAAATACAGGAGCAGCCCCACCAAGAGGAACCTCTGGCAGTAAAAGCTCAAAGGGTTTCAAGGTCATCTCACAACCTCCCTTGCATTCTTCTGCAGTTGGAGACAAGGAAAGGACAAGACTTAGCTCGCACTTACCATAAATGCTTGTTCCTGAGACATATGTTCCTAAGTCTCTGAGCCCAAATGAGCTGGGAATCCCTTACACGTGGGTGAAACTATTTCACCGCTCTCCAGGACATTGTGCAGGAGGCAGTGATATTCACACTGGCATCACTGAGGGCTCAGCATTACCTTGTTCTTTAGCAGGCCACACTGTAGGGGCCCATGTCCCAAAGAGTACTCTGAGACATTAGACCCCAGGCTATATAAGCTTTCATCTGAAGCTGTACAGGAAGGACATAAGCTCTGAAGAGGCTGTGTGTTCATGACCCCAGTGGTCATTCCATCCACTATTTCTATACGTTCTTTTGCTTCTCCCCCTGGGAAATGTGTACGCGAATTGTTCGGGGAGTCAAGTCACCCAATGCAGAGATCCTCTCCATAAGTCAGGCACCTTTAGCTAGGTTTACAGGATCTGCATTCTTTGTGGGCCTTAAACAGTGGTCTGCTTGGATAGTCAGGAAATTTCATTCAAAATAGACCTAAAGTAGATTAACTAAACCACGCTAGAACCTTATTTTCATGTGCTCCTTCAGGATTCATGCTATTCCCATTTAGCCTTATTTGCTCACATAATAAAGTAAAGAAAATTAGGCTTAATACTGAACAAGAATGCCCAGTGTTTGCATAGGGAGTTATGCAGCTTTAATACCTAAATTCCCATATGTAGCTGACGCATGCAAACTAGTCTGAAAATTTTTGCACAGAAAAGATGCCAAATAATTTTCTGTATATTCTAGAATTTATACAAAATCTGAACAACTTTTCTCACTCCTAGCATCTTTTCTAAACTGGGATTAGAGGCTAGCGCTGCTCTAGTAAAGGTCAGATTCCCAGTAGGAGCTACAGCTGCCTATCCACAGGAATCCCAAAGCCAGAAAAGGCAGGATGAGAAAAGGCTTTTCGAGCCTACATGGTTTTCAGTGTCGCTGCAATAAACCCCCTCATGTGTAAGGCACAACTTCCCTTCTGCCCTTCACAATATACCATGCCATCCTTCTGCTAACTATTCTCTGCTGGACAATATTCCCACAGGACAGTCACTGTCCCTGCTGCCCAAGGGAGGAACGAGCATAACAAAGGAAAACAGGCAAAAATGGATTGATAAAATTAAACTGTCGAATGGGGTCCGTGATCTGTAACAATTGGCAATGTTATCTACATGTTTATGTGTAGGGATGACTCAGAGTTTTTATTATTGGTGCATCAGGCATGTTCTAACTGAAACAACTCTATTTTTGTATAAACTTACTATACATGTAGCCTTTCCACATTGAATCTTTACTCCAGTTGAGCTGGCTGCATTCTTAGAACTTGTATTAAAAATTCATGAAAACTTTTGTCAAAATTTTACCTGTCAGATACTTTTTTCTCTTGTGAATAGCTGTCACTGAAATATTGTTTCCATGGTTAATTTGAACTCTTTCTGGCTCATTTTTAATTCCTGCTCAAATGTTTATAATTTCATAGTCTGACAGTGAGCAGAACCTAATCTCTATCAGTGGCGAGATAATGTAAGTAAGCTTTTCCTATCTCAGAGTCCTGATGAACAACACTAAGGAGCCCAAAGCAGAGGTGTGTCCCAGAGTGCAGAGAAGCCAACATATGAGCTGCTGTCATGAGCTGCAAAACAAGAATGTTTGGGGCTATATTGAAGGAGGCATCTAATTCTTAAATTATATATTTAAAATACCTTTATCGGCCACCACTCAATCCTGAAAGTGCCTAATTCCATAACTCCTTACATGTTTATGTTTTGGAACTGGTGAAATGCAGGTGGGCTTTGTACCTCCCTCGAAGTTTCTCAGGTCTTTGTAAGGTCAAACACCTCATTGCTTAAGGTGCATGTAAAATTCATCAGCACAGATTTACTGGACCTTGCTCTCCCTGAGTCTTAGAGTTGTCACGGTATTGGTAGAGGTCACCTGAAGGAGAGCAAGGTCTAGATTATGCATCTGCCCCCTGAGTGCAGCATCCAGAAACTGACACCCTAAACTGTGTTCAATTTCTTGTGATTGATTCTGCAGGCTTTTCTCTGGTAGGAGAGGTCATGGTTCCAGAGGGCTGACTCCCAATGTTTATGTGCCAAGGGGGAGACCCAACACTTACCAGCTAAGCTGAGAGCCTCTCTTTAGGAATTCAGGGTGCAAAGTGCATTTGAACTTATACTCATCTGGAAGTGCTGGCTATTTGTTTTGCTTTAAATAGTCTTTCACAGAATCACAGATTTATTAGGGTTGGAAGGGACCTCAGGAGATCATCCCATTCAAGCCCCTGCCGAGGCAGTGTCACCAGGAGAGGTGACACAAGAACACATCCAGGTAGGTGTTGAATGTCTCCGGAAAGGGGGACTCCATGACCTCCCTGGGCAGCCTGCTCCATTGTAACCCTTAAGGTAAAGAAGCTTTCTTCATGTTGAGGTGGAACTTCATGGCCATTGCTCCTTGTCCTGTCACTGGGCACCACCAAAAAGAGTCTGGCACCATCCTCTTGGCACTTGCCTTTGAGATGTTTATGTTTATTTATAGTCTTAAATAGATTTATGTGCATCTCAGTCTTCTCTTTTCCAAATAGTCCCAGCTCCCTCAGTCTCATAAGGAGATGCTCCAAACCCCTCATCTTCTTTGTGGTCCTTTACTGGGCTGTCCAGATGTGGCCTCACCAGGGCCAAGTAGAGGGGCACGGTCACCTCCCTCAACCTGCTGGCCACACATATCCAGATGCACCCCAGGATCCCACAGGCCTCCTGGCCACAAGGACACACAGCCTTGACACAGCCTGACATTGTCAACCTGTCACCCACCAGGACTCCCAGGTCCTTCTCCACAGAGCTGCCCTTTAGTAGGGCAGCCCCAGCCTGAGCTGATATTTGGGGTTATTCCTCCCCAGGTGCAGGACCCTGCACTTGCCCTTATTGAATCTCCTTAGGGTTCTCTCCACCCAACTCTCCAGCCTATCCAGGTCCCACTGAATGGTCCTGTATGATAAAATAGCAAATATTTCATGTATGAATTGCGGTGATCCTACATGGTGCTAGCTTTGGCAGTAAACACTTCTGAAACCAGTGACAAGGTTTTGAGTGTCACAATTGCTAGAGAATGAGGCTGAGTTGGGGTAAACCACAAACTGCAACACAGTCTTTCTCACAGTCTTTCAAGATATGTATTTTTAACATAATAGAAGGTTAATTATCAGCATATGTTGAAGTGGACTCTATGCCTGTGTCAGTGCTTGCTGATATGGGTGTCACTGAACAGTAGCAGGTATCTACTTTCAGGTTGGAAGAAAATAAATGGCAACAAACACTTGCTCAGTTGCACATTTATTCATCAACATATATAAGGAAACTGGAATTCTTCAATAAAATGAAAATATTCAAATCCTGTAAATCCTGTTGACAGCAGTATCTTCCAGCTATGATTTGTTGGATAATTATTGCCCACACTGATGGTAGGCAGCAGATGCCTACTTTTTCATCACTGACACCCTTCCAGAAAAAAAAAAGAAAAAAAAGAAGCCAAACAGACAAAAACCACAAAACACACAAAGAAACAAACAGATATTTAAATGAGTCTATAACACACTGATACATCTCTTCACTTGGGTTATAATTTCATGAGTTAACTAGAATGATAAGTATGTCAGTATATCTATACCCCCTGTTCAGTGCTGAGTATTTAGGTTGTTTTGTCATTCTCTTCTGCTAATTGTTTTGTGACTCAGACTTTGAAGCAGTGTATTTTCTCTCTTATTGTACAAGCTGGAAGAGTGCCCAAAGCATATTAGCTCACCAGCCAGCCATTTGTACCTGCTGCTCACTGTCTGCTGTTGCTAAATATATGCTAATGATGCTATCTGAGCCTAAGGATGAATTTGTAAATTGTGCTCATGGCAGGGAAATGAATGCTACTTACAAAGGTGACAAAAAAGCAGCTGCTTTTAGATGAGATGAATCACCACATTATATATTACTCTAGGGTAATAAATTATATTTTCAGTCTTGAATTAATTTTTTGGAAATGTGATTATAGGGCAACTGTAGCGTGTGAGAAACCTTTTAAAGTCTCGGAATGTGGAATAAAGAGACAATAATAGATTTTTTTTTAATTAACTGATGTTTAAATATGTACGAATCTGTTACAATGTGAGTTTTTTAGAGGTCTTTTCACATACTCTGTTGTAGTTAAAAACTGTACCCTTTGAATATTTTACAAGGCTTTTTTTTCTTTCTTTATGATACTTTTCAACAACAGTGTGCAATGTTCGGCATGTCTGAATTACTTATGTATAAGATATATCAAAAGCAATGGAATATGAGAGCAAATCAAGCTAATTTGAAATTCCAATGTGCTGTAAAATAATGCAGCCTCTATTAAATATGTTTGGTATGAAAGAAAAATTTAGGCCAGCTGTAAGTACAGCTGGAGTTGGAATTGTTTTAACATTTTTGAAAGATTATTAAGACATGTAAACAACTGTCTGAAAACTTCGGCTCTGTGTTTGACAAAGATGCAGAGAAATAGAGGTGGGGATAATTTTGGAGAGCACTGCAGTTCCTCTTTCTTTAGTGTTTTTGTAGTCCTAGGACAGACCATGCCAATGTCTTCCAAAGTATCTTTTAATGCCCTATCCTATCCCCTCAAACTAAAACAGGAACAGAAGAGTTGAAGAGAATCAGCCAGACACACATCTCTAGTTCTTAAACCCTGTTCACACAAAGTGTTCTAAACATGCTGGATCAGTCAAACTGATCAGACAATCTGGGAAAAAACAAAGTCTTAATAATTTCTGAATAAGTCATAGAATTTTCTTTCATATGCTAAACCAGTGGAAATAGAATCTTTTGACTTTGTCCTTGCTAAGGATGAAACAACATAAAAGAACTTATATTTATAATAATATTTATATTTAATATTTAAAAATATTTATATTTAGCCACAATAAAATACTTACCAAAAAGCAATGCCCAGAAATATGTGCAGGAAGTGTGACTGAGAAATACAAAAAACATCTAAAGAAGTAAACTCAGGACACCAGGTATTTCATCCCCACAAACATCCCAGGCCATGACAGCACCACAGTGGCAGGAATCATCTTAACCCACAGTCATTCTGGCAATAACCATCTTATAGACAGGTTATAGACCTCTTACAGGCACTGAAATTCACCACGTGGGTGTTCAAAGAATTGCAGGGTATCTTGAGTTGGAAGGAACCCACAAGGATCATCAGGTCCAACTCCTGGCCCTGCACAGTACCATCCCCAGGAGTCACACCACGTGCCCAAGTGCATTGTCCAAACACTTCTTGAACTCTGTCAGGTTTGGTGCTGTGAACATTCCCTGGGGAGCCTGTTCCAGTGCCCAGCCATCCTCTAGGTGAAGAACATTCTCCTGATATCCAACCTAAACTGCCTCTGACATAACTTCAGGCCATTCCCTCGGGTTCTGTCACTGACCACACAGAGCAGAGACCAGTGCTTGCCTCTCCTCCTCACAAGGAAGTTGTAACTGCAGTGAGGTCTCCCCTCAGTCTCCTCCAGGCTGAACAGATCAAGTGACCTCAGCTGCTCCTACAACCCAGCAGCTTTAGAAGAAAACTCAAGCTTTCCCAGTCCCTGCACATACATCATGGCTGAAAGATGACTGTTTTGAATTCTTTGTGAGTGTGTTGCTATTAGGGAGTGATTATGGAAACCTAAATATCTCCAGAGACAGCACCTCTCTGCTGTGTAAGCCTGTAGCCCTAAAATGCAGTACTGCCTTCCAGCAGGAACCCATGAGTTCTGCAGAGGCTTTCCAAGGCCTCAGGACTGAGACTCCTCAGGTTTGCTGTCTGAATACCTCTTGACTTGCCTGCAGCTCTGTTTAGCTTTGTTTAGCCTCCAGTTACCCAGGTGCCTGTGGCTAATTCCCTCTACTTGTGTTTATCCTGGTGTGGTACAATCATGGTTTTATATGGCTGGCAGTAGCAAGCGGTGGTGCTGTGTAAAATGAGATGTTTAAGACTCTGACACACCATACAGAATAAAGACACAGAGATGTGCTATGACAGTAGAGCATTTGAGAAGTGCAGATACAGAATTCATCACAGAGGTTTAGGGGGATGGAGCAGTAAGAGATGGGCTTGGCACTGGAGACTCATCAGTTGTCAATTTTAGAAATATGGATCCTGATCTGGACTATTCTAATTTTACAGGTAACAAATGGAACAAGGATATAATATCTAACATACATAAATAATACTATGGATATAATATCTAACATACATAAATAATACTATATGTAGTAAATACATTTGTAAAATGAAGCCATAGACCAGGAAAGCAAAAGAAAGGTATAAAACTGCTTTGGAAAACATTTTAGAAAATACTCTTATCCTAAGTGCATATTGGGGAAGGAAGAATAATCCAATGCACATTCCTCACAGTGAGTGACTTTAGGTGCTATGGATGACACTGTGAGCTTCTCCAGCTGGTCCAGAATTCCTGAAGGTCCAGAGGAAAGTGAAGGATGAGCATATGTCAAAGGAAAGGGGTAGAAAATATTAAATAAATGCATGAAAATTTTATTATTGCTATGATTGAGAAGTGCTCTAACTGCATTCCTGGTCTCCCTCCTCCTGCAATAATAACATCTACATTCTTGAATTTCAGATTAATTAATGATCCTTGAAGTAGACCATTATGATTTTTGTTGCAGTAAAAATAAATTCTTGGCTTTATTTATATATGTGTCATGCTTTTTATTAGTCCACAAAAAAGATTTTGTGCATAATGGTGTATTATTTCCTGCACAGAAGATGAAGAAATGTTTATTGGCAACTTGGGGGTGCCTAAGACAAGGTAGGCCAGTGCTCTGAGCTCATTGCCCAGTACTGACACTGTCTGCATGGCTACACTGGAGCTAATACCCTCTAAAAGTGATTTCCCAGGTCATATTTTCAATTTCTAAATTCTTTGGGAGACACTGTTTCCTGAAGAAGCAAGATGTTTCCAGTCAAGAGCCTCTCTGGAAAGCCATGGCTGTTGCCCAGTTTGGGTGACCCCCCTGCTGTTGCTGAGTCCTGCCTGTCCCATTTCTGGCCCAGGTCTGTGCCCTGGTCTATCTGGGTCATCCCTAACACTGACCATCAACCCTGGTCCATACTGGAGTAAAAGTCATAGGAGAAAAGGACAGATTTAACTTCAATCATTTTGGGAGGAAAGCAGTCATGGTAATAACCATGTCAATCCCTGTCTGTGGGAATGGGAGGGCAGAGATTTAACAGCCAGGGAGACACCTGTCCTTGATCTCAGAGGGCAATGTGGTTTGTCTTTGCCCTGCCTCAAGAGCTGTTACCCACAACAGTATCTCAAGGTAAAAATATGACTTTCTTACCAGTAAAGGTGCCATGCTGAAGTCATGTGAGGGTCACCAAAAGGAAATTTTTACCATGCCTGAAAGACTTGCACCTCCATTTCTGGAAATGATGTTTTTTTTATACTGAACTGAGATTAACTGTGAAAAACACTACTGTGGAGCCATAAGCATCAGAGGACTAGGGAACAGCTTGAAATGTCAGGGAACAGTGGAAAAATCTTTACGGTTTTGGCAGAAGGAGATGGATGTGGGAAGAGAGGTTGTAATTACAGATACCATCTGATGGTAGTTTTACCAGGAAATAACTGTATATTTATATTTTTAAAGGCACGTTTCCAGCTGAAAAATACTACTCTTGCTGTCTGCTGAGAGTTGCTGTGCCTGTGAGAGACCCACACACTGAGCAACCTGCTATAAAGGAGGAACTGTGCTACCATGCAGAACTGAGAGCTTTACCCAAATGGATAAGCTCAGGTTGCCGTAGGCATGGGGAAACGAGCACACACAGATGTTAACAGGCACAGAATAAGGTTGCAATGGAATAAGCCTTTATTTTATACTGCTTTTTCTGTTGTCTGAAATATCAGGACCATGATTTCAGCTTATGAATGCCTGTGTAGTTACAGAGGCATCCATACATTCACATTCATTCTCTGTACTTTGAAAATAGCTATTCATGCAAAATAAACTATTGTGCATAATAATTATCACCAGAAGATGCACTATTCTGATATCTGACTGTTCACAATGAAATGTCCTGCGGCATATCCACTGCACAAATTTTCTATTTGTTTCCCTTCAAGTACACACAGTTTAAATCCTGTACTGATTTACAGTTTCCTAGCTTCAGAAGTTAATTACACCAATGTATATCCTGCCATATCTTGTATGCACAGTGTCTTGAGGAAGTATCAGAATTAACAGCAGTATCTTCAGAGTCTGCTCTGAGTGTAGTGGGTTTTGATGTATTTCTTAAAAAAATTCCATTTGCCTTGGGATTTGATGCAAAGGGCTAGAATACACACCATCTAGCCTGAAACTTGTAATCTGCATCTATATTGACTTTAGAAAGGTTTTCTCTCTGAATTTCAGGTGCCACATCCAGGCACCTCTTGAACAGTTCCAGAGATGGTGACCCCACCTGGATTGGTGGGCAGTTCAACTTGTTCTGGGACAGACAATGACAATATAAGACAGGTTTCCACAGTCAAGACTGTTACCTGCTGCCAGCAACTGCTGGAGCCTGTGAAGGACTCATGCTCACAGTTTACGGAATATATTCTTTATTAATATAACAGAAACTTTTGACATGTTAAAGTTCAAAGATTGATGGTGATAGTATCTGGCTGCAAAAATATATTCAAAGCAAATGTGGGCAAGTTCTAATCACCAATAAAAGGTCCTGATAATAATTTAGCAAGCATGAATTGCAATTCTTACACAGTAGGCATCCCTGTGGAGAAGAAGACAGGTTCACCCTGTTGACTGGTCCCAGAAGTTATGATGGAGTTTTCTTTTACTTCTTCCCATTTTTAACTTACTTTTATACTGGTTTTGCATTTAAAGAGAATTTGAGTGTCTCGTCATGCATCATGTTCACCGTGAAGTGGTTGAACTTGGGAACTGGGTAATCCCATTCAGGGAGTAGCACCTGCATTTCAACCTATAATTTGTGTACTAACTTCTGCTAGAATGCAAATATTACTTTCATGTTTTCTCTAATTTTAGCCCCAGTCATTTTTCCACACCTCCTCTGATGCAATTTAAAGACATTTACTCTTATCCTTTCACTTGAGATATGGCAGAAGAGACTGACCCCCACCTGGCTGTAACCTCCTTTCAGGAAATTGTAGACAGTGATGAAGTCTCCCCTTTCTCCACACTAAAGAACCCAAACTACCTCTGCAGCTCCTTGTAAGACTTTCTAGACCCTTCCCCAGCTCCACTGCCCTTCACCAGTCTCTTTCCCTCACTCCAGCACCTAAATGTCCTTCCTAAACTGAGGGGCCCAAAAATAAACACAGGATCTGAGTTGTGGCCTCACCAGTGCCCAGTACAGGGGGACAATCCCTGCCCTGGCCCTGCTGCCCACACCATTGCTGATCCAGGCCAGGATGCCATTGGCCTTCTTGGCCCTCTGGACACACCCTGGCTCATGTTCAGCTGCTGTCATCAGCACCCCCAGGTCCTTCCCAGCCACTTTGCCCCAGCCTGTGGCCCTGCCTGGGGCTGTTGTGACCCAAGGGCAGGACCTGGCACTGGGCCTTGTTGAACCTCACACCACTGGACTCAGTCCATGGTCCAGCCTGTCCAGATCCCTCTGCAGAGCCTTCCTGCCCTCCAGCAGATCAACACTCCCATACAATTTGGTGTCATCTGAAAAGTGAGTGAGGGTGTACCCAATCCCCTTGTCCAGATCATCAATGGCAATAATAAACACGACTGGTCCTAGTACTCAATCCCTGAGGAACACCTCTAGTGACTGGCTTCCAACTGGATTTATTTCCATTGACCACCATAAAATTCTTTCTGGTATGGCTGATGTGAGCGTATTTTTTATTCCTTACTGAAACAACAACCCTCCAAATTTACCTTTATTCAGGGCCTACTAGTGATTTCTCTATCTGGACAGGTAAGTAATCACTGAATTTAAATTTGTGTTTTAAACAGGAGACACAAAAATAAGATTAAAATGTCTTCTGTCTTTTTGCAAATCTAATTCAAGAGAGCTGGGACGAATGGATGTATTCCATGTATTTCCACTAGATTTGAAAATCCCATATCCTAAATTTTGAGTTCCTAGTGCAGTGTCATGATGGTCTAAAATGATAAGAGAGTCAGTGCTCATAAATGTAGCAACTAACACTTGGAAGAAAGGAAACTGAAAAACAACTCTTAAGGTTTGGGATATGAAAAATCTTTTTCAGCTGCTTCTTCAGGACATAATGGGGAGAGTTTAATACCCAGAAGTGCACATGTTTTTCTCCAGTTGCATTACTTTGATAAATTTTTTCATCTCTTCCTTCCTTGTATCTCAAAAGGTATATATCACTAAGAAAAAAATCTGTGTTTCTATTAGATGTAAAAAAATTTGAATCTCAGCTAAAACAGAACAGAGTTTGAACAGAATTTGTTCTGAAGCACAAGACAGGGAGCTGCCACCGCATGATAATACCAAGTAAATCACAGAATCAAAGAATAGCCTGAATTGGAAGGTCCCCACATGGATCATTGAAGTCAAACCCCTGGCCCTGTATAGACAACTCTGGTCTACTCCAAGAATCACACCATGTGCCTGACAGCATTGTCCAAGTCTTATGTGGGATAGGGTGCTGGATTGAAAAGTTGATATGCTATTCCATAAAGATACAGCTGATATATGTTGAAAACGTGTATCAGCCTTACCATTATTTTGCAGATTATGCCTTACCATTCCACTTCATTGCATTGCTGAGCTAGCCTGTCTTTAAATTCATAAAGGTTTGAATTAGCTGGGTGTCTCAGTGGATATCAAGCACATGAGGGTTCAACAGTGACCTGTTGCACATATGCACAAGCAGGGTCTCTTTGCAACTTTCCAGGGCCAAATACACATATGAAGTATGTGTTCTTGGGCTGAAGGCAGTCCCAAAGATTGGGATGCTTCTTCAACAATGCAGAAATCTCAGGATCTGCTCAAGGAACCTGATTTTGCTCTTCTGTGAGTCACTATAATAGGGAGACAAATCTGCTTCTGGGGAGGGAATTGAGCTTGAGGTTTATATAAGCTGACTCCAGTTGCAGCAGACTAGCTGTGAATGAGCCATAAAACTGAATGACAATTTGCAGCTGTAATGGGTCATCCCACGTGCTTTGCATTGCACAGACCCTGTAACGCACATCATTGTTAAAACTAATAGGAAGGCACAGTGCCAGGTCCTTCTTGATATATAAGGTGGAGTTTGGTGTTTGGAGCAAGAGAGGGAGGTCACACTGCAGATTGAACCCCAGTCTCTGCCTCCTTACCAGTGTATAAAAGATGCCAGACACATTTAATTGCTGATTTACTAAGTGAAATGTAAAAAAATTTGATACTTCCGCCAAGAATATATACTTGCAGTATTTTTCCTGTCAATATAAATGTTTCTTGGAAATGTCTGTGTTTGCTATAAATAGAACAAATGCACCAAGACAATCAGATATAGCAGACTAAGGCAGAGTCTGTGATGCTTTTACTGCAAACTTTGCTAACAAATAAAATGTGTACTTTTTTGTGACTAAACGAAAAAGGTGAGGTCTTCACTAGTATTGCAATCAATATACTGGAAACATTTTAGTGTAACTTGAATCTTGCAGGGACTAGCAAATATTCTATACAAGCTGACCAGTTTCCTGCATTAATAGACTGGATGTTGTCCAAACCGAGGCTCCTCTGTGAAAATAGACACTGTTTTAAAGAGATTACTCAGCAAATTCTTAATTTTTAATAATTAAATTAACAGTGTAGTCAAGAAACACCTTCCCAAATTTTTGCAATGTTCATGTTACAATAGCCGACAAGAGTGTGTGAGGGAAAATTACATTCACAGACACTAGCAATAACTAAACTGGATTCCTGAATGTACAGTTATTTCAGCAGGAATTTACATTTTGTGTGTTGGCTATTAAGGGGCCTCTAACTTTTTTCCTTAAAAAAGGGAAAATCTTGAAGAGTTGTGTTGTTTATGAAACATGGATTTGACTTTGTATCCTGGATTGAGAGTTTATGCATGATATGGAACGGGACTGCACAGGAATGGAGGAGGAAAGCAAGGAAAGAAAAAGCAAAAAACGTGATTCAGAGGCAGACATTATTCAAAACCACAGTCAAGGACGCAGTGATAATAGGTTAGATATTAATAGGCTGCTGAATAACTTTATTGCTCAAAAATGTCTGTTAAGAAATCACATTTTATTCTTGCCAGAAGTTACTTACTTCCCACAAAGAATGTTTTCCTGAAACTTTCTCTTTACTTTATAATCACTGAAATAAGAAGAAATGAAAATAAAGAAGTAGGAACCTTCCCTTGTTGAGGCAGCTGGCAATATATCCAAAACCAAAAAGTTCAATGTTCAGGAACTAAGAATCTGAACCTGAATTTTTCAGATTAAAGTTACTTAGCCAAAACCCCAATCTGAATGCGTCTTGAATTTTTCACACTTTAAATCCCTAATAATATGTTAAGGAATCACTTCAAATTAGATGTGCAGAAAGATCATAATGCTGAGCTGTATTGTGAGCTTTAAAAAGTGCTAGAGGGAATAATTTTCTATAAAGAGAGATACATTTCTGTACATCTTGCATTAGACAATCACTTGTTTCCTCCCTCATTAGCAAAGCCCTACTTTGCTACACAGATCAAGTTATTTCCTGTCCAGCACATAATTGTGTCATTTTAAGTAAATTTTCCTCTTAAATCTGAAAGGTAAAGTGAACTAATTGCAAACACATTCACGATAGATTTAAAAACCTGGTATTTGTTCTAGAGAGTCATATTACCAGGGCTAAAATTATTACTAGAAAACTAGATACTTCGGCATGTATTTGTAAGAGACATTACTAAATGAAAACAGTTCTGGCCAAACTTGAACACTGCATTTAATGACTTCTTGATGTACTCAAGTTGGCATAAGAAGGAATTCTTTTGGCTGGTTCTAGCATTAGCTGGGGGAAATGAAAACTGTATCCAAAAGGCAACAGCATCTACCCTTGCAGTCAGAGATGCTCTCTTAACTCTCCTTTCCCCACTCCTTTCTCCAGGTTAAGCTGCCAGGTATCACAGGAAGCACATCGGGTTACAGTGATCTATTCACTAGAGGAATGAGCTGATCACTGTTATGAACTGAATGTGTTGTTGTGGGGTAAAGTGTGTTACCATGCAGATGGAAAGGCAGCTGTGGGGTGCCAGGGCATGCAGCAGTGAGGAAAGCAGCCAAGCTGGGCCACAGACAGGAAAGCAGTAGGTCAGTGACAATCTGGTTCCAAAGTAGGCGACCTGGAGTCAAACAGATCTGCAGGTCGGAATGGAGCCCGCCCAGCTTATGGGAACTGCTGGTCAAAATGGTGCTAGAAAGGCAAATTTTCCCTGCTGATACCAGCATTCTTCTCCCCATGAGGATCTGGAATGGGACACGGGATGGGACAGCCAGGTTTGGGGGCGGCAAAGTCCTGCAGAGGTGGCTGCTGGGCGCCTTTCACATATCTGCTCACACAACCGAGCTTGCAGGAGTGCTTCCAACTCATTCACAGGGTTGGTCTGAGCTGGTTAAAGAGGAGCAGGATGAGACTGCATGGCCTGCACAAATAAGTGCTAGCACAGTTGCTTGTCTCTTTAGCATAAAGGTATAAATAGTAAGAGGAAATAATTTCTTCCCCCAGTTTCTTACTTTTAGCAATCAATAAGGGAAATGGACCTGTAGTATAAGACAAGCCACAGTTTTCTATCTCCAAAACATGCTCCAACAAGCCACAAAAGCCTGATACACAGGGATGGATTTGGATCCCAGGTTATGTCCCAAAGAAATAAAAGCTAAATACAAATTTTTCTATGTCTATATGTTATCTCCAATGCCTTGCACAATAACTCTAGAAGACTATGACACACTAAAAGTGCCAAACTTGGCCAATCAGTAAGTTTGCTCCAAGTGACATCAATATAAATGAGGTACAGACAGGACTTAACCAAGCCTATCCTATCTGAATGCCAAGAACAACATACCCTTGCCTAAATGGGGCACATGCAGAATTCCTTTAAAAGAATAGAAGATCCCCAGTCTTTCAGAAACATTCACTTCTTTGCAAATATTGATGTAAAACAGAAAATACACTGGAAATCAATACAAATGTGTATTGGAAGGACAGAACTGTGAGTCCAGGGACATGGTTTACTAATGCACTTGGCACTTCTGCATTAGTGGTTGGACTCAGTGATCTTAAAGATGCTTCCCAAAGTAAATTATTCTGTTCTGTTCTAATTATTTTCACCACAACTCTCTCAAAACACCTCTAATGTGCTGAGAGCATCTGTGGTCAGAGACATGGAAAATGTCAATGGAGTCTTGACTCTAACACTTCTGCCAAAGATGAGTGATGGAAGAAGTGAGGAAGCCCAGTAAATTGGAAGGAGTTCATTTATTTCCAGGCTTGGAATAAACTGGAGCTTTTCATCTTTATGAGTAACTGGCCATTGGCAACCAGTTTAAAGCTCATGGGTCAAGAGTGCCCTGGGTTCAAATCTCACATGCAAGTGAGATCTCATTAAAACAGCTCAGCAGACCCAACATGTATCAGATTGTTCCTACTGAGCAAGAATAAAGGTAGTATTTCCTTGGCTCTTCTTCATTGTCTTCAAAACTAATCAAATCCTGCTTATGGTAGACAAGCCCACTTAGCTGAGCAAAGAGCTCTCCGGGTCCCTCTGAAACCACTAAAATCTTTCTGGCTGGCAAGCCTAGCTCACATAACATCTGGTATGAAAAAGAATCTGTCACATAAGCAAAGATGAGGCATGTCACTGCTCAGAGACAGATGGGATCCATTTCCCCACAGACTGTGAAAGCCCTTTTTCAACAACATTTGATTGATACCACTTTACTGACAGTGCATCAGACAAGATAAATGGTGACCTAGCAGCAGTCTCCCACTCCACCCCTGCTGGCAGCTCAATGGGTGAATTTTCAGCAGGACCACTCCAAGGAGAAAGGGCACATGTGGACCCATGTGTCCAGCTTGCAGACCTGTGGATCATTGTGTCACTAGACTGCAGGGCTGCTCCCTCCCCCTACATCCAGACACAGAGCAGGATGCTGCTGACTCAGGGATCCACAAGCAGCTTTGCATGGCTTAGCTGGCGTTTGTATTCTAAATCTCTCTGCATCTGTTTTGCCCACACAGCAAGGCAGCAATAAATAACAATAGTAAAAATGATAAGCCATTAATCCACCCGTTCCTGTGTTCCACAATGTGGAACAGGAGAAAGAACTTGGGAGAGCATGGTCACAGACGTGCAAATTGGCTTGGCAAGGGCACCAGTGTGCACTGAGGCTATCCCAGTGGTGGGGAGGGTCAGTGGGTAATGACACTGCTCCCATAGTATACCAAATTAGTCAAAGATCAAACAAAGCCCTGATGTTCCATGTAATTCATACTCATTTAAAGAATGTTTCTGTGTGGTTTTGGAAATTAATGCAATGAGCTGCGTTTTGAGGAAGAACATTGTAAAATGGCTCTTTTAAAGGACTTTATTGGTCAGGTTTTTATAATAGCACCCAGAAGAGTTATTAAATGCAGAACTAAATACAGATGATTCAAAAAGAAGTTTGGCCAGTAATCAATAAAGACTATCAGTTAACATTAAACAAAGGCTGATTTATGTAATTGTTAGCATGGCTTGTGCAATGCTCAAAAAAAAATGAATAGAAGTCAGAATACAGCTGCCTTATAAATCCATGCCCCAGATAGAAGACAGACACAGGGGATTTTGTGACTTGATCATGCAGAATAATAGTCAGCTTTTGGCAATTGGATGATATGTTGTTGATTATCTGTACTATTTGTTGAATATTTGAGGTGTCCAGGGAGGGAAGAGTTTCCATGTAATTTATAATATGTATTGAATTGGTATCAGAGAAAATACTTAAGAGAAAATACTTAAGAGAAACTAGACCAGCAAAGAGTTCAAACAGAAAAATCATCCTGATGAGGAATCTGGGCTTTCCATTTCAAAGCAGATTAGAAGTGTTTCCATCAATTGAGAGTCTACAAAGGGAGATTTTAAAAGATGTGGGACACAGATTTTTTTTCCCTGGAGCCACCCTTATCATACAAAAGGTCTGCAAGCACATTTAGTGTGTAACTTCAGAAACAGCACCCCATTACATAAACCCAGATGTGCAGTGCAGTGGTACTTTTTCCAAGGCCCACTATTCATCTTGGATAATCCACTGCTACACATTATTATGTCTGAAGATTTGATTGATCTTTGTGTCTACTCCAAGGTACAGCAGCTGCCAAAAGCACCCAGGAAGGCTGCTGTGTAGGGGCCCCGGCAGAATCTACACATTCAGGCATCCTCCACTATGGAGAGGGATGCTGTGCAAGGAGGGGGAGTGGGACTAGGGAGGGTTCTTGTGTGTCTTACACCACTGCCACTGCAGCATCTCCATAGCATCAGTGGGGAGGTGCATGGCTGCCTGAAACCAAAGTTGGAAACTGGACAAAAAAGGTGAGACAATGCTTGAGCGGTAAATGAAAGACAGAAGGAATTGGGGCATCTCCAAGGAGTTTGTCTCAATTAATGTAAGGAATTAGGATATTGCATATCTTCACTTTGAATTATGTGTTAAATCTAATGACCAATGTCTATAGCAATAGGCTGCCAGGTGAAGTAATCCTGATGCAAAAATGAGTGTGCTTTGAATCATACCTCATAAGTACTGATAAGTACTGATCTCTGACTCTCTGATAAGAGAGTCAGAGAAATCTTAGTTTCACATTCCTTTTGGTTACCGGGATGGAATTTGTTCTCTTCACAGTAGCTTGTATGGGGCTGTGCTTTGGATTTGTGCTGAAAATAGTGATGATAACACAGAGATGTTTTAGTCATTGCTAAGCAGTGCTTACAGTGTCAAGGCCTTTTCTGCCCCTCACCCCACCCCACCAGTGCGGAGGCTGGGAGGGGTCACAAGGAGCTGGGAGGGGACACAGCCAGGGCAGCTGCCCACAGATGACTGCAGGAGTATCCCCTTCCATATGGTGGCATGCTCAGCATACAAAGCTGGAGGAAGAAGGAGGAAAGGGGTGAGAAGTTCAGAGTGCTGGTGTCCGTTTTCCCAAGTCACACCGTGTATGTTGGAGCCCTGCTCTCCTGGGGGTGACTGGACACATTCCTGCCCATGGGAAGCAATGAATTAATTGTGCAGCTTTTGCTTTCCCTGTTAAACTGTCTGTATCTTAACCCATGAGTTTATTCACTTTTACTCACCCATCCCACCTGTGGCGGGAGTGAGCAAGTGGCTGGGTGGGGCTGACTTACCAGCTGGGGTTCAACCATGGCATCCTTCACAACAACTGTTTCAGAAGGTGAGAAAATAGGGTAAGGCTTTATGACAGTTCTTTGCCTGTCAAAATGTGATTGGGATTTTATCACAAGGCTGAAGTTCTACAGTGCATGAATCCAAAGGATTTCATGCAGAACAAAGATAAGTCACACTGTTTGGAAGCCCCACAGGGAAACTCTCATAATTTTGGAAGAATGGAGCTTGACACTGTGTCTCCAATTGAGCAGCTGCTTATGAAGAATTGTACTCATTCCCTGCCACATGTGTCATACTGACAAGATACCTATTCTTTAATCTAGCAGTGGCTTCCCATTCTGACTTCTCTTCTTTCCACATTTAAGTGGAATTTCCCTTCCACCAGGAAATCAGCAGAAAACCTCTCAGCAGCTGGAAAAAATAATAGAAGAAGCGGAATAGAACTTTTGAATGTATGGAAGAATAAACTCTGCTTGTACCTGTTAACAAAAACTGACCTTGCAATGGTCTTCACATCCTGTTTCAACAACAAGGACATGAACAATACAACAACAGCCATAGAAAGTATGTAAATTCTAGTTCAGAAAAGTGTCTCATATTTTGTAGTATGACTTTATTTTGAGTGGATAAATATCAAAAAATTCCTTTTTCTTCTGAATAAAATCCCAAAGCATTTTCCAGGCTGCTGGGTTTCAATATAATATACTTTTTTGAAAGGCATTCCAAAACACAGTGAAAACATTACATTTTTACCATTTTTAAACAGTTCCTGCATACTCTGTTCTCTTTATAAACCATTGTGTTGCAATTGTACATTTCAGAATGATGTTATTCCATGAAGTTGCTCCAGCAAGCTATAAGCAGATCTTCTACCTCTCTTCTCATTGCTCCAGATTACCCCAAAATGTAGTTCTCTGCATTTGAAGGAGGTGGAGGGTCAAGTGGGAGTATAAATTCTTAAAATTATTTTAATATTTTAGAAGTGTCATTTCTTAGTAAATCTCAGTATAGTATACTTGAGTATTCTGGATGGCTGAAATAGAACACATAATTTGTATTTCTGCCACACAAAGAAGCTGCTGCCTTGACAGCCCCAGAGGCAGGAAGATGAAAACTGCCATTGAATGCTCCCAGTTGGGCTCAGCACATCCAGTCTCCAACCAGAAATAAAGGAGCAAATCCCCACTGCAACCGCAAGAGCCACGTGTGGTGCAGAGGCTTTCAGACCTTCTCTATGCCACAGCAGACAGCAGTCCCATAGACACTGAGGTGTGATGCTGAGCAGTGTGCAGCTGGTAGGAGTGATTTAAGCGCAATTTAGGAAAATAGGCTAATGAGTCACATGAGTTCACTCACTGTGGTTGGTGTAGCTGGAGGGCCAGAACAGGGTTTTCCCCACTATAGTGTAAACCCCAGACCAGCAACCAGCTAAAATGGGATGGTGCTTTACAAATGGTTCCCATCAGAGGGCTCACAGGGGCAAGCAGAGATACTTGAACAGGCAGGTTTGACAGGACTGGCACCCATGATGATAATACCTGCTGCAAGTACAGTGTTGACAGTTTTCCACTTGCCAATGTGGTTATATCTGTGGGTGTTTCATCATTCACACCTTTGGCATTTGGCTTGCATTGACGGAAGAACAGAAAATAACTTCATCCCTGAAAGTATTTCAAAACAGTAAAACAGCTCTCCATAAAACCAAGGTAGGTGCATCACATTTCTAATCAAAATGTGCCTTGCCTTTAGAGAGGGAATGCTCTAAATGACTAAAGAGCACGAGTCCATACCACCCCCTGTTCCTGGCAGCCTGGCTGGCTGAGGCAAGAGCAGCTGATTGCTGGATGCAAAGTTTTGTTACCAGGACATCTCCCTACATTAGAATGGTAAGCATGTAATCTACTTAGAGATTTCAGTGATCTCATACACGATTTTAGATGGGCTGGGCTGTAGGGAGACTATGGCCCAGCAAAGTGTTTTCTTTAGTCTGTCTGATGGATTGCATGTTCCTGTGAGGTAATCCAGTTACAGTAAAATCCAGCTGGCTCAAACCTTTCCCTACTAATTAATTCAGTTAATATGTAAACGAGTAATGTGAGATGGAGTGATGCTAGAAAAAAAAGAGGTTCAACACCAGTGATAACAGAACTAGCTAAATAACACTTGCCTGGTGACAGGTTTTATTCTGTTTGTAGAACTCACTTGCTTTTACAAAATTGCCTAAGCAGTAAATAAATGTTTTTTCCTGAGAATTTGGACTTCAGCAGGAAAGGGCACCATCTTCTAAATGGAACAAAATGAGTCAGTTTTTAGTGTTTGCTCCCAGAGAGCAGCCAGGCTGTGCTGGCTGGCAGGAAGCCCAGGGGCCAGTTGCATTTTCACTCTGTGCAGTAGGGTTTGCCCACCCCTAACAGGTCACATAAGAATGTTGCACTGTGGCACATACCTTCATGCTGTTGTTTGACCCTGAATGATTCCCTGTTTTCCCCATTAGGCTCCGAATCAAAGGTAAGAACCATTTCACATTATTATTTGTCCTGAAGAAAGAGCTATGCTGAGAAGAAACAAATTTCCAAAAAATATAAGGTCTCAAGCTTTGGTTTGCAAGCCCACCCCTTTCCCCTTTTCAAATCTAGGTTCACTACATCAGACAAACAATTCCAAAATACATCATGCTGAGCTGGAAGCTGCCTGAAATTACTGCACTGAAATCACTGAGAATAACACTGTACCTGAAATTCCAGCACTCCTCCAGGGCTTAGGTGTTTGCTCCAAGATTCATTTGTAATGCTGCAGTAGCCAAAGAAACAAGAACTCTTCTGAGGTAAAGCATTTAATGCAGAACTAATTTTTTATGTGAAGAGATTTGCTCCTAAGCAGCATATGGACCTTGCCTTAGAAAAGTCTGCTCCTCCAACAAAGAATTCAGTGGAAGATAAAAGAAATTTTCCTGGCATTCTTATTCTTGAGGTTATTGAATATCTTCCCTTTGTAAAATCAAATTTAATATATATCAGTATATTATACATTAGACACAGGACTCAAAGAAATTCTAAGTAAGTTTGACAATGATACGTAACTGGAGGGCAAAGAGGCCCTGCAGAGAGACCCCAACAATTGGAGGAATTGGCCATTGAACCAATGAAGTTCAACAGGGAAAATTGCCAGATTCTGCACATGGGCTGGGGCAGCCCTGGATGTACAGGCAGACTGGGCAATGAGAGGCTGGAGAGCAGGGCCATGGAAAGGGCCCTGGGCTCCTGGGCCATGGCAAGTTGAAGATGAGCCAGCAGTGCCCTGGCAGCCAGGAGGGCCAAGCGTGTCCTGGGGACATCAGGGACAGCACGGCCAGCCGGGCAAGGGAGGGGATTGTCCCCTCTGCTCTGGGCTGGGGCGGCCTCACCTCCAGGGCTGGGGGCAGGTTTGGGTGCCACAATGCAAGACATGAAACTACTAGAGAACATCCAGAGAAGGACCATGAGGATGTTGGAGGTTCTGGAGAGGAAGCCTGATGAGGAACAGCTGAGAACGCTTGGTCTGTTCAGCCTGGAGGAGACTGAGGGGAGACCTCACTGCAGCCTGCAATTTCCTTGTGAGGGGAAGAGGAGGGGCAGGCACTGATCTCTGCTCTGTGTGAGGAGTGACAGGACTCAAGGGAATGGCCTGAAGTTGTGTCAGGGGAGGTTTAGGCTGGATATTAGGAAAATGTTCTTCACCCAGAGGGTGGCTGGGCACTGGAACCGGCTCCCCAGAGAAGTGGTCACAGCACCAAACCTGACAGAGTTCAAGAGATGTTTGGACAATGTTCTCGGGCACATAGTGTGACTCTTGAGGTGCTCTGTGTAGGGCCAGGACTCAATGATCCTTGAGAGTTCCTTCCAGCTCAGCATACTCTACAATTCTTGGACATCTTAGTGAATGAGAGATAAGGACAGCACAGTCAGTTGCTATACTTAGTTGAGAACTGATGAATGTCTTCAACCAAGTAGCCTCAGTCCTTATTCAGTCACTTCTACTGACTTCCAAAACCAGAATCCTACAGTCTATCTCCTGCAGATATTGTCTGCAGTAGCAAAATATAAGCATGTGAGCCAGGTCCCTGATACCGTTATTCATGTCTCCAGCTGGACCTACTGACACTTCATGCACCCTTTACCAGGAAACCTGGGTGAACTGTCTGGGCAAAAAAGAGACAGATGGACATCTGGAACTAGCATATCCTTACATACAGCTTGTGTGATCCACAGGAACTTGGAGGTTTCCAGGAAATATGAGCTTTATCATCAAGTAGAAGTTATAAGAACTGGCCAATATGCAAGTGAGAGATGATATAGTCTGCTAGTAATTGTTTTAGATAGGTGTACTTTAAAAAATTTCACCTTTATTATGCCAGTTACATTATGGACCACAAAAGGATACAGCAGAGCTACATGATGAGGGGTTAACATGATTTGATGAGCATGAATCTGAAATATACTTTTTCAGGGTAATAGATACTGAGAAAGCAT
The DNA here is from genome assembly GCA_008694505.1 of Cyanoderma ruficeps. Lineage (NCBI taxonomy): Eukaryota > Metazoa > Chordata > Aves > Passeriformes > Timaliidae > Cyanoderma > Cyanoderma ruficeps. The sequence continues at coordinate 1,195,913 of VZDJ01000511.1, forward strand.
TTGCTGAAGGTAAGGTAACCCAAGCCACATAATTTCTCTCTTACAGACTCCATGTTCATTACCATTTCCACAAAAATGGGCAAACAAACAAAACCTTATTTTATACTAACGTTTGACCTGTAATAAGAAGAGCTAGTCCCAGATTATGCCTTCCAAAGAACATTTTGCAACCCAACCAATCCCTAATATTCTCAAATTTATGACAATCCTTATTCAAAAATATATTCAAGAAAACATGAAGTTTACCACAGAGGAACATGTTAGAAAAAAAAAAAGGCTTCTGTAGTCTGATCGTTTTAGTCAAGGAAGAATCACTAACCATTTCCTTTCTATTAATCTGTGCAAAAACATTGTTTTCTTTTTTAAGGATTTTGAAAGTTCCAAGAAATTTTCTGTTTGCTTTAAATGCTAGAAACAACTTTTAACACCAAAGCAGTGCATAAGTCAAACTCTCACTCTAAATCAAGAAATTGTGAAAGGAAAGGACCCCTATGTGAGTTCACGTACTCATCTCTTGCTGGCAAAGGAGGCACTTGTTCCCAGGAAGTAGCAACACAAGGTCTGATCCAATGAATACATCTAATTTACTTCAAACCTTATACTTTTCCTTGTAAATTAAGGTGTTCTGTTTTCTGGAGCCTAGATTCATTGAGCATTGAGATTACTGCATCCTGCTGGTTAAACTTCCTACCCCTGCTGTTACTGGTCCAGCCCCTCTGAATCCACCTTCCCTCCATCACAGCTCCTGGCACAGCCCTAGTGCTCTGTGCAGAGCAAATTCCCAGCTGCAGCACCACTGCCAGCTCAACACCCTAGGTTTAACCTGGCAAACTCACCTGGCAGTGGAGAGATAACAGCTGGGGTTGAAGTCAAACCATCACTCTCCTCATCCTGCCTCGCTTTCCTCCTGAAATTGTCTCTGAACCAAAGATGACAAAATATTGGCACATACTAGACAGCTTAGACAGCTGGCATGCATAATCTATCCTTTTTTTTTTTTTTTTTTTNCTTTTTTTTTTTTTTTTTTTCTGTCTGATTCTGTATGTCTACAGGACCAAAATGTAGATAGAACCATGACATATGCTGGACCTACACTATCTCCACCTAGCCACAACAATGTCACAGTGGCATGTGCTTTAGCTCCTCAGTGACACATGGGGCAGAAGGGGTGTGTCTCCTGTGGGCACATGTCAGAAAATGTCACCACCTCTCCACTGCCTTGGTTACCCACAAAAATGGGCTCGCACTTGAACAGGACATAGTCATTTATATTGCCTACTTTTCCTACTTTGCCCTGTGCCTTTCCAACTTTTGGACAAATTCAATTAATGTAATTTCAGAGGAGGAAAAAAGAATTTCAGCTCTTTATTATGGGCTTGTATGGAGCCAGGTACAAGACTGGAGCATCTCAGTGCTGCTGCACTATGAGCAAAGAGGGATTAATTAATGGACTTGGAACATGGCTATGAACAAAACAGCAGTGTGGTTTTAGAAACACTGTCAACAAGGGAAAAACACAAATAATCAAGCAAAACCTTTTCCTGCTGTGAGGCATTTATTCACATCACAAAAATACCAGGGTCTTGAATTCATTATACAAAATGCTTCCCCTTGACAGCCAAGCTGAGCAGGCTGTCCTTTCAATTTAATCATGTGGGAGTGAGGAAGACAGAGGTCTTCAGTGATTCCATCACTCTCCTTTGTGGTTTGTGTTTTAAGGAGAGATGGAGGGAGAACCAAATATAGCTGAGTGGATTGTCCCAAGATCTATAGTCTCCAAGGGCTAGTTGAGAAAGATTGTAACAGTCCAGCCAGCATCACATGACTTTACATATTGCCACTTTTTTTTTCTGTTTTCTGAATTCCCATGCTGTTCAATCAGTACCCCGCTAAGAATTTTAGCAAGGGAATATAGGATGTCCTAATGGTAAGTATATAAGTTGTGAATGCAGCCAAAAAATAAGGATCACATTTTACTAAAATACAGATAAAATGAGTTTGACATTCAATTTTTACAGTTTTTTATGCAGGAAGCAATGAAATAAGTACCTATAAAGAGTCTGAACTGGAAACTTCCCTTGTAATTTTTCCTTTTAATCGGAAATAGGTTTGCTAGATATAGTATTAAAGACCAAAAAAAAAGTAAAGTAGGGACCCAAGAAGCCTGAAATTAATAAATCTGCTACATAGCAACTAAATCCATAAGGCAACTTTGCCAAGATATAGCCTGCTATAAGATATTACTGCTTTGTCCAATAATATGTTCCTAACACCTTCAGAGTGAGAATTGTGCTATTTATTCACATAGTGATTTATTGCACACCATAACAGATCTTAGTGTTATGGGAAATACTTGTGTGCATCTGACAGGACATTCATTTATAACAATACCCAATAAAACTTTTCAAGATTCAACACAACTGAGTACTTCAAAATGAATACGAGAAAAAGGTACTTATAGAGCTTCACAGATTTAAAAGACTTCAAAAGAATATTTGGAGTTAAGAGGTAAGAAAGAGGAGAAAAAAGATGAAAGTTAGCATATATGATTAACTATAAGAATTCTATCATTTATAAAAATGACCTTACAAAAAATTAAAAGATCGATCTAAAATGCAACATAACTAATATCAAAGTCATATTATTAGTTCATAATTAAGGAAAGAACTGGCATACTCAGTAGATTCACATTCAGCCAGGCAATACCAGCATGCTATGTCACTTCCTTGTAGTAACAGCCTCATTACTCTCTTCACCAGTTAATTACATAAAAAACCTCCCATTTTTCATAATGTTTTTACAGAAGAAGCCAAGTCTAAAGATAGACTTGGCTATCTTTAGATGTTTGACTTGTCACACCAATTATATGGTCCTTTTCATTATTGAAGGAACTGTTAACTCCTTGTTTGCCTCCTCAACCATTTTACTAAACCTTCATGAATAATAGATGTTAAGTAAAAAATAGGAGTTCATGTGTGACTAACTTGGCTGAAACATCCATATAGTAATCTTACTAAAAATACTGAAAGTTTTAGGTAATTGCAGAGTTGGCTTGAGATCCAGAACTAAAAAATTAGTCATAGATTTATGAAAATACTCCACCACCCTTAGGGAAAACAGAGAAAAAGCACATGATTTTTATTTAAAAGGTTTTCTATCCTTGCCCTTTTCCTACACAAGACTACATTGTTTTTAGTGTCAGAATTAGTCTTCCTAGTGCCTTTAGCTTGTATTTGTTCCTGAGTATTATTTGTTATTTTCTTTGTGACCATCTCTCTGGACCTGGCAGCTCCTGTCCTTTTGTGTCAATCATTCCTGTGTACATTATATCCACAGTAGTTCTTCAGTTTCTGACCTTCTATTATGACCTGAGGAGCAGCCTCAAGTTAGCTTCAGTCTCCCAGCTATTAATTTGTTAAAACATGTGCTCACATGTTAAAGCCTTCAAAATCTTCTGGATATGTTACTGGAGAAAATTTGGCTAAGAGTAGTGGCAGTAAAACTTGCTACTGTTTCGAGATACAAAAGCTGCCCACTGTAAAAGTTGCCCTTTTCACTTTTGGACAAGAATTTTTGCTTCTGGCCATGGAAGCCAAGGGTGGGGTCACAGCAGGGAAGATGTGGCTTCTTCTACACTGAGGCTGAAAATGATGGTCACAGTGAGCAATTCTGTCACAAGGACACACAGAGAGAGAGAGAGAGAGAGAAAACCCACCAAAATTTATAACTAACATTGTTAGTTATAGGAATAAAATACATGCAGTATTTGTATTTTGTACATACATAATTTTCCTAAGCATAACGAATTTGGGTGTTTTTCTACTTAGGCGTCTAACAGGTTTATATATAATACAGCAAATATCCTTGTCTGTCTAATAGCTTAAAAATATTGTAGATTTACTTTCTTGACAATGTGCTCTGCAAGCAATACCTGAGACTAGAAGGCATCTCTGGCAATTGTCTTGTCCAACCCTTTGCTCCTGGCAAGGTCACAGGTTGTCCACGGCCCTGTTCAGACAGGCTTTGAGTACTTCCAAAGGTGGAGACTCCACAACACCACTCAGTAACTTGTTGCAGAGTTTGACCACCTTCTGGTTAAGAGAGGCATTTTCTTGTATTCAAATGGAAAATTATGCATTTTATTTCCTGCCTGTTACCTCTCATCTTCCATTGAGCTTCACTGAGAAGAGCCAGAAATCCAGCTCCTTGAGTCCCCCATCAGATTTTTATCCACATTCATAAAATCCCTCTGGAGTCTTCTCCAGGCTGAACAGCCCCTGCTCTGCCAGCCTTGCCTTGTTCATCAGGTGCTCTAGTCCTTTAATCACCTTCAGTCCTTTGCTGGACTCCCTCCTGTAGGAAGGTTCATGCCTTTCTCGTGCTCAGGGGCCCTAGGGTGCACACAGCACAGCACTCCAGATGTGACCTCTCCCCAAACTCTGCTCTACAGCAAGAACTGTATTCTTCAAATACAGTTCCAGGTCTCATGAAGAGGTCAGCCTGAATGGCAGGACACAGATTTTGTGTTATTAAACTGATTTTAAGTCTCAGAGCTGCAAAAACAAACCACATAAGCCCTTGGCCGTTGTTACAAGATGAGTCAAAGGCTGTGCCTATCTGCCAAAGGCAGGAGGGCCAGGCGTCAGTCTGAGGCTGCGGGCGTGACGAGCTGTGCGGATCAGCCCCTGGCTCACAGCTCTGCTCAGGCTCCTTCAGCCTGCTCCCTCCAAAGCAGTACTTGGACATCAGCAGGGAGGCGGCTGACCACAAGGGCCACTCCCAAAAGACAAGTTAAACGGGACTTGAGAGGCACAGAACAATTGTGTTAGCTCTTCAGCAGGGAACTCTATTGTTCGAGAATCGCTGGCATTACAATTCATAGCACTGCCGGAATATTTGTTCACATCCAGTCTTTGCCAGTTTCAATTTGGAAGCAGAGGAGAAGTTTAAAAATGGCCAAAGTGATGTTACAAAATCTGATACGAGCTGTCAAACACACCTGTCAGGGAAGGAGGAAAGTGGATTATGCTTCTTAGTCTAGACATCCTTATCATAACTCACATCTAGTATTTTTATACTAGATTGATACAAGAAAATTTAATACTCAGTGAGATTAAATTTTAATGAATTGCTGATTACTAGTGACTGGTTTATAAATGATAACATTTTTCTCAAAGGAAAATTAAAATTGGATTAATCATTATTCCTTTTTGCATGCATGTGCATTTACCCAAAGGTTTAGGATAAGATCATCTGAGATATTTTTAGAACAATGTGTCTTAAGAATGTATGACAGGCATGGCATATAGCTTCTAAAAGCTCCTTCATCCAGCTCTTGGTTTTTCAATGTGTTATCTGATACTGAGAGAGTGGAATCAAAATAACTCTGTTGTAACTCCATCCACAAGATACAACATTTGTAAATTCCATTTTCTGACTATGTTTTCAGATAGTAGCTCAGTTCTGGTTATCACATGCCATACCCCAAACAAAATCCTTGCTTTCCACCATTGCATTTAGAAAGGCTGGAAGAAACGTTAACAGCATCAGGACTCAGGGGAAAAAAAAAAAAAAAAGCAGGTAGGAGGGAGCATTCTGGTGAACATGAATGTTGGTGAGGAAGGGAAGTGAGAAACCTTCTTCCTGATCCCTGCAGGGAGGGAGGGGATATTTTTGTAACTAAAACCCACAGTTTACAGTACTGCCATTTCTTTTAAGCCGACTGCTGTACGAGCAAACAATTTGAAGGCTCAAATTTCAAAGAGTACCACTGTTAGCAAGCTCCTTATCCAAAGGAGAGGTGATTTTGAATCTTCAAAGACTCAGAACACAGATTCAATACAGAGAAACATTTTACTGGCATTTCAAAGAAAGTTTAGGACCTCACTATGGTGTAAATGCATGTAGAAAAAACAGGAAGGGCAGTGCTTCCCAACTTGGCAGTTTTCAAGATAACAAGTATATTCTAAGTGGAGATCACCATGAATAAACATCTTTTCTGCATCTAGAGAAGCAACTGCTTACCGCCCAGCCCGGGAGCCAGGAGATTGATTGAATCAATCCTTCTTTCTGTATTGTACCTCTACCCTTTCAGAGAAGACAGCAGGGCACCATTCAGGCTGGCAGTATTTCCCTTCTCTTTTCACTTGTTTGCATTCCGTAACACAACTGCAAGCTCCTGCTTTAAACACGTTCAACCCAAGGAGCAATCACTAAGGACACATCACTGTCATCCCGGGGATAGCCAGACAAAATAATTCACACATCAAACAGTCCTCTCAAAATCATGGCGTCTTAATCACCTCCAATTAAAGGGCCATGAAGAGGAGGAGGCATAAGCATCCTTCCCACAAAGAGAAAGGTCACTCTGTGAGACTGTGCCTGTTGCATCACTTGGCCAGCAAGGACTAAAAATGTGAGTGGGTCCAGCTATCAGAAGTTCAGTTTTCATTCAGAAGGAAAATTCCCTGAATTGTTTGCATTCATAAGCAACAGTATTTTAGAAAACATAGAATATTAGGAGTTGGAAGAGACCTTAAAGATCATCTAGCTCCAACTCCCCTTGTCATGGGGGATGACATGCTTCCCATTAGACCACATTGCCCAACCCCTAATCCAGCCTGGCCTTGTCACTGCAAGGGATGGGGCATCCACCAGTCCTCTGGGTAACTCATTCCAGTGTCTCACTACCCTCACAGTAAAGAACTTATCCCTATATTTAGCCTAAATTTCTGCACTTTCAGCCTGTGCCCATTACTCCATGTTCTATCCTCAAATGACCTAAATCCTGAGGCAACACTCAAGGATATGAGCACAGGCACCGCAGGGTGTTAAAAATGAACAGTCAGCTGGCTCAGGGAGCTGAGCAAACAGACACATCTGCAGTGAAACTTCACATCAGATGTACCCAGCCAGTAAAAAGCCTCTGATGATTTCATTTGAAACAGGACACAGACAACCACAACAGGCACATATACAAAATTTATAACTGGAGCATCTGAAGAGCAACAAATGCCAAGGAAATAGAGAATTTGAGGCAAATTTCTATGAACCAGTAATGAAGGAGGTTTAGGAAATAGCAGTAGGAAATGAAAAATAACGATGAAGGGGTACAGTGAAAATTAAGAAAGTTTGCAAGAATGAGAGCTGAAATCCTGCCTTTCCTGCAGGCCAGAGGACTTAGGTCATTGACTCCAGCTGAGCCAAGGAGTTCATTGAGAGAGCACTGTTAGGAGTCCAGGCAAGGTTTCATGTAAAACTGAAAGACTTAGTGTGTTAAAAGCCCCAAGGAGAGAAAAAGCATCTTAAGACAGAGCAAAGTTCAGCTGTGCTGAGGTTTTTAGGACTAAGAATATAACAATCTATTACTGAACTTCATCTCTATAATCTGCTGACACACTAGAGGGAACTGAGAAAGAAGATCCCTGGATAATTTTGTTTTCCTGGGAACAACACCCAATCATATGTGCTAACATATTTGCACATAGAATGAAGGGTTGGGAAAAGCAGTGATTTGTATATTTCTGAAGAGCAGGTCAGTGGTGGCATCAGGAAGAAAACAGCCTGAGGAACAACATAACAACTCTGTTGTGCCTGTGCGGTGTCTGGCTGTGCTCTGCTTTGGCACATGTGCACGAGCAGTTACAAAGGGGAGAACTGGGGGATTAGACCAAGAGTAAAACTGATGTGTTCCACTGGGAGTGGCACCACTGGCACTGGAGAAAGGCTGTAGTGTCATGAAGGGCTGTGGCTGGTGTACTTGATTTGTGGATGATGAAGAGCAGTGGCACATTTTTGTGCAGGCACCAATCTGCAGAGGAAGGAGAGAAAATTCAGAAGGATTTTATACCAATATAGATATTTTTGTATATCTTTCACAGATTTGTGAACAACAGCAAAAATCAAACAAAATCACTGAAAAGCCTGGGTAACATGGAGGACTTGAAAAGTTCTTCATGCGAGCCTCATTTTACACCTTTCTTTCAGTGTAAAACATGGTTTCCGCTGAATCTTTGACCTGTATTTTGCTAAGCCAATTTTCTCAGAAAATAGATGAGGATTTTTCACTATTATGCAAATCAGCCAGCAAGGATTTTGACACTATTTTGAAAGATCCCTTCNTCCCTTTTTCTTCCTTGTTAGGGAGGAGAAAATAAAAGCCTAATAATCTACTTGAACTATGTGGAGTAAGATAACATCAGAAGGAAGTTAATCATTCATCATATTCCTATGCCCCTAAAAAGAGTCAAAACAAGTAAAAAGGTCAATGACTTACAAAAAGATGCCAGTGAGAAACTTGTTTGAGCAATAGGAAAATCTGATCAGAAAAAAATATATGTTCAAAATATTACATTGATATAATAAGAAGATAAAAATATAAATGACAGCAACAACAGAAAAACGTCTCCACAATAACATAAATTATTTGCCAGATACACATTATAGCTTTTGTGAGATTCACACACTGTTTGTGGTGCAAACAATGTGATTTTTACTTCAAAAATTTTATGACACGTAACAAATCTTGTGCTACCTATCAGACAGATTACATGCACTCCGATTCCTTTTGTAATTCTCACATCAGAATTTTACAATAGATAATTTTCCACTCTATTGATCATAGTATCTCTGATGCATTATGGAAAATAAATTCACTTTATGAAGTTACTGTGGTTTGGCTTAAAGTAAAAAAGTGAGGGATTTATGACATCTATAAAACATTTTCCTGTCTGTTTAAACATAAAAATTTACTGGAAATTGCATTGAAGGAAAGATTTGCCAAGGTAAGATAGGTGGTTGGCATATGATTTTTATATAAATTGGTGCAGAAAGAGTGTTCCTTCTGTGAAAGGTGTGGCTCAAAGAAGAAATTTTAAAAGTTTCAGGAAATCTCAGAGCTTTATAAAGAACCTTCTATAAATCTTTCACATCTGACATGACTAAAAATGGCATAATTCTTTTTCTGCCTGTGCTTTACCTTTTGTTCTTGGAGCCTCCTCTGTGCAGACTTTGTCAGTGCAGCCCACCAGACCTATCTTGGTAGGCAGCCGTGGGGGAACACAGAGACTGCAGCCAGGCTGGGACTTGGGACAGACTTAACTGGGACAGAGTTTGGAAGAAGGCTTGTGGGGAGAGCTGGGTGTTGCAGCCTTGCTTCAGGGGTGGGAGGGGCTGCAGAGTGACAGTCTGTGTGATCTGAGAACTAAGGGTCTGGATGAAGTGAAAGTTAATCAAATGGTCTGAAAAATGCACACTGGACCCAGTCTGAGGCACATTGGAGCATTGTTTGTCTCTCATCATGATCTTCTTTCTAGCTGCTGGAAGCACAGCAACCTCAAAAAGAGGTTTCTCTCAAACTTCCAAGAATTACAAGTTAATTTAACTCATTAGAATATTCAGAATGTTGCATTGTTATTGCAAACCCAATGTGCAAATTTACTTACAGTAATGCTACCAATATAGAGACAACTTGTCTCCAAAAGCACTAAAAATTGTATATTAAAATAAGAGGCTTTTAAAACCAGCATAAGCAGCTGGAAGCAAGTATCCCTACCACTACTTCCCCTCTTCCCATGCGTGGTGACAGTGCAATGCCCACCCTTTCTTCTTCCTGCTCTTGCTCTAATGACTTCCAGCAGTTTGTTGGCTTCCTAATAAACTGCATGGAGCCTCTCCTGGGTCTTGAGGAGTCCTGCTTGTCCCATGGGTATCTCTGAGGCAGCGATATCTCACTCCCTTGCAGTGACCCAAAAAGGCCACTGCCACTGCTGCAGTTGATCCTGGGTTCCCCCAACTGAGCACACCCAGCTCTCAAAGCATGCTTTGCTTCCCCTCCATGATTTTATCTGAATTTATGAAGTAGAGCTAAAACTGGGCAAACAGAGCAGCCAGATGCCCTGCTGCTCAGCCACACCCTCTTAATGAAAGCTACCACATATTACACACACATAAAACCCATTATGATATTTCATTTATTGTGTTTATCCTGAAGTGTNAAAAAAAAAAAAAAAAAAAAAAAAAACCCCAAAGTAATAAATTTTAAAAAACCCCACCCACTTACTACTCAGAGAATATTTCTGAAATGGTCACATCATACTGAGTTCTTGGTCATAATTTCAAGGAGGATACCTACATTAGCACCCTGAGAACGAAATCATTGTGGAAAAATTAAGGACTTAGTAAAGAGGTTAGACCCATTATGACCTCTCTGATGTTCCATCCCTGCTGTCCAAGGCTCCCTCCCTGTATTCCCCAGGATGCAACTGCAGGTTTATCTACTCAATCTAATTAAACACATTTAAAAGCAGTGTTGCAGACCCTGCATTTATTCTGTATTTAGATACAGTTCAAAAGCCTTTCCTTGTGCCTCCTGGCTGTTTGAGGCTATGGGCCTGTGAGCAGGTTGATGGCGAGGGAAGAGCTTGTTGCACCCTCCCCAATCCTAGCCCAGGCCTCTGGCACTCCTTGGACCATCCCATAAGTTGATTAAACCATACAAAGCGGTTTTGCTTTTTCCTTAAACTGGCAAACTACCCTAAACTATGTTTCAGGCATTAAGTTCCTGTACTAGCCCTGGTTTTTATTCTCCCTCCATCTTAAATATCTTACTGTAAACCTTTTAAGTTTAGATATTGCATCAGCAGTGGGTAAATAGAGCAGCTCTTTGGTGCTGGCAGGGGACCAGGATGAGGTCAGATTTGTACAGAAACAAAACCTGACAGAATTTAGAAGATGATTTAACAGTGGCAACTCTATAACCACTGATGGGGACTGACTGCATGCAAAGGCAGCTGTACCATAGGAGTCAGGGCATTTATTTTCTAGCTCTTTGGCATACCCATTCTTCAGCTTTTTATGCATCACCATTTCTACAGGAGATTATTTTAGAATAAATGCTCTGACTGGAACTAACCATGTGACTGATGCTACCCCATTCAGGACTTAACTGAAAAATACTTTCTACTGTAAGGGATGATGTCAAATTGTCCTCTACTCAGATACACACCATTGTCGCCCTGATGTTTTCAGCTTTCTGCCTCTGTGCAGAAGTTTTCTCATGTAACCTTCTGTAAACAAAGTGTATCCTTGAAATGTTTGCATTCTTCTCCTGTGAAAGAAGAATTGAGTGATAGTGCTGTCCACCAAACAAGTTAAGAGGTAGCGACCTTTATAGCCAATCCCTTGACCTCTGTACATATATATATAAATAATAGAGTCAAATGAAATGTAAATAAAAAAAAGTAGAGAGTTTAAATCCCCTCACTGCTGCTGTGTCTGCCTACTCTCTTCCTGTCCCTAAAGGGGGACACACCCAGCCTCAGCTAGCGACAAAGTGGTGCCCTCTCTGAGGAGCACCGCAGCGGCCCAAACCACACACATGAAAAGAATTCTACAGTTAAGGTCTTGTTTCTGTTTTTCTCTGGGTGATCCTGCTTTGGCTACTTTTTAGGGTCCAGCTCTAACAACACCGTTGACAGTTTCAGTAAAAGTTCCCACTCTTTGCATCCCCTACCTCTGTTGGCCCAAGAGGCAAGCACAGTGCTGACACTGCACTTTGCACTTCCTAGCAGCCTTGTGATTTCAGTTTTATTTTTCCCTTGTTCAGGAAAAAAAGTGGGTTTTTTCAATGGTTTGGGATGCTCCAATCTCTCCCAACCCCCAATTTCTCTAGGAACCAAGGTGGGCATACTGTCATTAGGTATGTACAGGCCTCCAGATATTTCCAACCAAAGTCCTAGCAGGGAATTGAGCCTTGAAGCTGGCAGCAGGCAGAACAGTGTGACTCACTGTGAAAGGACAGGAGCACGAGGGCAGTTTAAAATAGTTTGTTTCTCTCAAGACTGAGGCCAGCTGTGGTTTCAACCTGGAAAAGACATGTGAACAGACCTTTCTCAGTTTGTACTCTGTGTCTGCATACTGCATGTTTATTTGTAACTTCTCTCTCTCCCAGGCTATATGTTTTTCTATCCTTTCCCTGGATCTTTCCTTTTTCTCCATTCTCTGTTTCCTTTTAGGCCTATGCTGGTACAATGGGAGTGCCTGTATTCCTGGAGATGTGACCCAGCTGCATCCCAAGCCTGTACCTGGGCAAGGTGAAGGTGTGTCCTCCCTCTTACCCCAGAAGGGAACTATGCTGTGGTCTCTCAGGTGAACTCATGGGGACTCTAGCAAGGATGAGGACTGCAGGGTGTGCTGTATGGACTTAAGTCCTTGCTGACCAAAATGTTTTCTGATTACAGAAGGAAGTGGCTTCTGTATGAATCACCATGTCTGTTCTAAGTATTTTCCCACAGAGGCAGTGGTTGGTAGTTCATCTTGTGTTAAATGTTATATTTTCTGTTTATTAATTTGATATAACTTAAAAAAAAATCCACAGTAAACAAAGTTGAGAAACAGTGTCTTAAAGTTTGTTGCTGTATTTATAGAAGTCAGTCAAGCATGCACCAATAAAATAATAACTGTTTGCTCTGTACATAATCTCCCTATTCTGGATTACATCAGCACTTGCCCACATACAATTAAAGTACCTGACACACCACAGCTAAAATTCTGCCAGATGCTGAACGCACCCAGGCTCAGATATATGAGCTATACCCAGGCCTCTCCCAACTTCTGTTTGCCTGGTGTTTCATGCTGATCTAACTACAAAACGTTCAAACTGTAGCAAAATCAGGATGACTGCTTCCCATACTGGCTGGGGTAAAACCAATTTATTCTGCAATACACTTGGCTCAAACCCAGAGAAAGGTTTCTAGGAAATTGCACTGTAAACCATGGCACAGAGGTTAGCTTTCAGCTTGGACACTTCAGTTCTCCTGAAAAGCAAGAATGCTAACAGAAGGAAAAGGAAACATGCTTTTTTCCCCTGTACCATCTGTTTCACAGCAAAAGGCACCCCTGTGATTATTTGTAGATCAAGCAAGTGGGTTTATGACTCCCAATGAGTGTTGGTGTGTAGTAGTACTCTTCTCATCCTTCCCCGGATTGGTCTTAATTTCTCCATCCTAATAACTTCTTGCTTCTACTTGCCTGGGCCTCTAGTGGAACTTAAGTGCTTATAGTGCAATTTGTGAACAGGAAGTGGATCTCCTGTGTAATGGAAGTTAAGTGTTGTAGGGCTTGGCTGAGTCATGGCTAGGTCCAGAATAAGTCAGTGAGATCAGTTCTTCCAGGATCAGTAAAAAAGAGAGAAGAGAGAGAAGAACCAGGCCCACACTTTTTATGGATCTTTTCCTTTTGGCCAAATCTGTTAATGGCAGCAAAATTTGGAGTACTGCAAAAAACAACAAAGCTACTATTGCCAACATTATTTAAGGGATAGCAGAAGCCAGGATGGGAGATCCCCATTAAGCAACATCGTATCTTGAATAAGACAGGAACTGCAAAAGACTGCAAAAGAAGACAGTCTATGATATTGATCCTGGCCTTCTTTCAAAACTTTAAAAATATTATAAGTGCTGACGTTACAAGTGTTGTTCTATAATGTGAGGGAAAGGAAAATTATAAACTGACCTTTACAGTCTTATACTTTGAGCAAGCCATACTGGTGATCACATAAGCATCCAAATATTTATGTTTTATTTATAAACAAGCCAGGCCTTTTCCAACTCACTCCTGGTAAAAAAGGCAGCATTCAAACCACAGAAATTCTTTGTGTCGTGTGTACTGCTCATTATTCTGGGAAACTCTGAGAGATGCCTATTGTACACTGAATTCTTTGTTTCAAGCTTCCAGAGGTCCTCCTGGGATGCTTCCCCACAGAGTTACTGTGGCTGTGTTTAACAAGCACTTGAAACCCAGAACATGTACTTGTAGAAAGATGAGAATATGTAGCAGCATGTTAAGTACTATAGAAAATTGCAGCCTGACTCAGTGCTGGGGAAAGGGAATTTCTGCCATTGTCAGCAGGAAACTTCTGGAGGTCTGAAATAATTAGAGGAATAATAGAAATCTAAGTATTATTTAGGAATGTACATGCTTTCCCATTTCAGTATTGAGTACCTGTAAAGAGTTTCATATCAGAGATTCTAGGTATTTCAGAGTTCTAGAAATATATATCTATTTGAGAATTGCTGGCAAATAGTTCAATACTGCTTTCTTTGGTGTGATGCAAAATTCTGCCTGTTAAATTGCAAAGTTATTTTTGTGGAATCCAAATCAGCCCAGCTTCATAAAATACCATTTAACATCCATTGTGACATTAAATTTATGCCCCTTAAGAACAAGAGGAAATACAGTGGAGTTTTATAGAGAGACCCACTGCGTGAAACACCCACAGCAGCACAGTCCATGAAAAATTCTGGCCTTCATTTTAGTATTCACTTATCAGTTGGCCTGGAAATCACCGAGACCTTTGTACATCCTTTTGTTCTGTCTTCAGGCAATACCCTCACATTAAGCAGAAGGGTCTATATCTCTTCTGTGGTTGTCTAGAAATCTCACTGTACAATTGGCTCAGGTTCAGAAGGAAACACCAGTGACTTCATATGATAATTGCTGCACCTGCAACCTTTTATTTATTCATTTTAACAGCAGGAATTGCATCATTTGTACAGACCAGTGACTTTTCCCTCCATTTAGAATTCTCATTAAAAGTTCAACGACTTAGAGTCCATCACTTTCACAACTCCTACAAATGCATTAACACTGTATTTATAATGTGTTACACGGGGAAATTATGAGACTGTTTCTAGATTGGCAATGGAAACATTTGTCAGAGAATAGCAGTATGATTCGGGGACCAATCTGGAACATCAGCTCCAGCAAACCAGCCACCTCAACATCTTGTCAACAGATCCAAGCTATTTGAGCCTGATTTAATTCTGTCTTCCGCTACTTCATTGCCATGGCTTTTGCTTTTCCACCAAGGTTCATGCACTGATTGTTCCTTTCTGCAGTACATGACACACACGAACAGATGCTCACATTTTTCTCCTCTTGATGATGTTTCTATGTGAAGCAAGAAACACTAAATATTTTCAAGCACATTTCTTTGGGATTTAATTTCCACCGCTGCAGAAATTAATATAGGACAGTGTTACAAAGTCTTGTGCTTTCCAAAAGGCATTGTGCAAGGATGGAGTGTTGGGTAACAAGCTGCAGTAAACTCATGTGATGAGTGTTTAGCTTCCTCCTCAATGGCCTTTACAGTTCCTGTGTATTTTACTAGAATGTACATTATGAAGAGAGAATGATGATATATAGTTTAACTTACTGGATTTAGCCATACGTCTTTTATGCATCTAGAGATTTTTGTTTCTCAATAGAAAGACATCTAACTTCACACTTCATATGATGGCTTATTGACAACCTTTCTGCTGGTATTTTATTTTTACTGAGTTTTCACACTGACAGCATAAGAATGAAGTGATGAGTTATTTAACTGTGTCAGCTATTATCAGAATGAAATCAGTGATGCAGAAATAGTGTTTACTAACCTAGTGTGTAGCCAGTGTTTGCATCCCAACTTTCCTTTTAATGGTACCCAAGAACATGGCTTCAAATTTGGATGCACTTCAGTTGCAGAATTAATATTCTTATTCTCTCTGAAGAACTGCAGTCCTGTCCCTTGAAGAAAATGCTTATGATCTCAGAGGAAAAGCTTGAAGACTGTAACAGAGAGAAGGACTGACTTCAAAAGGATTTTGTACAGAGGTAGGAAATAGCCATTACCCTTCCTTTCTAAAATTCTGTGTATGTTTAGTGCTAACTGCAAAATTGTTTTCCTGTAGTTAAAAGCTGAGTAAAAAAAATCCCAGTGAAATAAGTCAACAACCACCAGAGTGTCAAATCCAAAGAAGTAAAAGTAAATATTATTTCTTCCTGTGCAGGTCAGAGTATTTTACTTCTAAGATAAGCTGCTTAGGACCTTCATTCTTATTCATAATATTCCCCAAGGAAAACCCTTTCAAGTACATTTTCAGCTATTTAATTCAGAGGGAAACGTCATGCATAGCTTAGAGCTGATGCACATTTCCCTTGCTGGTTTCCTGCAAGTCTCTCAGTTCCTTCAGGGATCATTCAAGTCACAGCATATTCTATCCTTGCATCATTAATCACAAAGATAATAAGAAAGCATATTCTATTTGAATAAACCTATCTTTATCTGAAAGTGAATCTGTCTGAAATGTATTTTATCACAAATTCCAAGCACTCACTGAAGTGTTTGCTACCCAGCAAGGCACTCAAGTATACATGCAGGGAAAAGATTTTGTTAAACTCTGTTTAACTGTGGTTGACTAAGGCCTGATTTTTTTTCCCTGAACAGGCTGTGGTACCAGCAAGTTCAGCTGTCAGATCTGCCCCTAAACAGGTGCCTGTCATCCTTTCCAGGTTTTCTGACTTGTAAACCAAATTCTTAGAGTGCTGCCTGTACACTAGAGTATGTTGTGATAGGAAACAGTCTGGCAGCAGTTTAGCTTTAAACCTAACAAAAGCAGGAAGCAGGGGACATATACCATATATTCCTAGGCCTGCCAAAGCATTCTTCCAGAGATTTGCTGGTGAACAGCAGGCTAGTGTGGCCAAATACATTGATAAATGACGTCTTCGGGGAAAATTAATGTTGCTTTTAACAGGAGATAACCCCCTTTCTTTTAAAATACAGACCATTACCATGAAATTAGCCAGTTACTTTTGTAGATGTGTTTCCAGGCAGCACTTGTGTTCAGCATCACAGCACTGAGTTATTCCTTCTTTGCCTTCCTGGCATGCAAATGGAATCTGTTTCACTGTTTTTGCTGATTAGATAACGAAACAGACTCTAATGAATATTATGAAGCTAAAGGCTATTTGTCAGAGCTGGTTGAAATCTTTCCAATGAATATTTCAAAAGGGTTTAATCTAAGATCCCCTTTCATAAAATATTCACAAACAATGTAATTCTTCAAAAGGATGTATTGTGAAAGTATCCTAGCAAAAAGAAATTCTTCAAGATTAAGAAAGAAGTCTAATAGCTTGGGGTTTTTTAAATCACTTTTTTTTTCTCTTTCTCTCTTTCCTGTTCAATTTCCTCCCTATTCCTGCTAGAAAAATGTGTTTAAAATGTGCAACAACTTAACTGCTAATTACTGAAGGTAAAAAAGCACACAAAGCAGTCTCTGAATTGAAGCTGACAAAAAAGAATCAAAACTGTCCTGCCATGTAGTTTACCTTCTTTTTTTAGTTTTTTGTGCCTCAAAGGAAAAAAACAATTTCAAATAAAAGCTGATTTTTCTGCTCAAAAGACTGACACTTAGATACTGTTAAAATACAATTAATTTTCTCATGAAGAATTACAATATTTACAGAATTTTAAAGAAAATAAGACATAAGAAATTCACATAGAAAAATATATCCTTCTGCTGTTCACTGTAACTCACAAGATCCTGACAGATGAGGAGGCTTTGCATGAGGGCAAACCCTACTCTTCAAATACGGGGATCCAGTAAACACAGGGTTATACCCAAGCCTCTGCCTGGATCCTTGCCTCCATCTATTGGCTTATGTTGAGTAACCAAAGAAGGTTACTCACATTTAGGTCTAAAAAAGTAAAAATGTGCTAGTTAGCCTAATGTAGATGCAAGGAAATCTCTGAAATTATAAGGGTTTATCAGCTGAATTTTAACAATCTCCAAGGAGAGAAATTTCATGGCATTTCTGGGAATGTGTTCCAGTGCTTAATCACTCTCATCATGACGATTTCTTGTTCCTTTAAATCCAATTGCCATTTGGATATTTGCTTTTTTGCCCATTGTGCTCTGACTGCACACTTCTGAGAAGATCCTGCTCTGCCTTTTCTATAACTTCACTTTTTGTAGGACTATATTAGAGCTTTGTTTTCTTCAGGATGAGCACTGAAAGTAATTTCTCTTCAATATGTACTCTTTCATATACTAATAATCTTCAAAGATCAAAGAATAAAATTTTGTTTGTTTCATTACCCTATTTTTTAAATTTAATTGAAATTATTGTATGAAGTTTTCTTTAGTCTTTTTTATCAAACACCCCCCCCNCCCAAAACTTTCAGATTATTGCTTTTATTTCTCTTTTTTTCCCCTCTGCCTCTCACATTTATCTGAAACACATAGGGTGAGCTGAAATTCTCTTGTAATACTGAAGATTGCTCGGCTTCAGTTGAAGTTTTTAAAACCCTTGCTTTTTCATTTTGATAGCTAGAGAGAATTTTTCTGCTTTGTCATCTTGGCTCATGGTTTTTTTGCCAAGGGATGTGGGCTTTTTCCAGGGCCTGTTCTACATTCAACACTTGAAGTAGGCAAGAAGTGGTGTGTCTCAATCACTAAGCACAGGCTGCTGCCCACAGCCTCTCTGAACCTTAGACATCAGTTTGGAAGCCATCTGAAGGATGGGTGATCTGCTAGGCCTGGGCTGCTAGTCTAGAAGCAGAGGAGTCAGCGCTTCTAGAAGAGTTTCAAGAGGCTCCTGGATGTGGCACAGGGGTTTAGGGATTATGTTGGGATAGGTGATCTTGAGGGTCATTTCTAGCACCAATGATTCTCTGATTCTATGTAAAAAAGAAAAAAAAAGAAGAAAAAAAAGGTATATGTTTGCATAAGTTACTCCTACAGACAAAGTTTTAGCTTCAGAACTCCCTAACAAACTTTCTGTGTCATGCTGGCTGTTTCATGGAGTCTTGGTTCCTTCCTTATCCTCCACATACAAACCAAAAATTGACACACTTTCCTACTACACACTGCCAGAGCTTGGAAACAGTCATGAGGTTCTGGGAAGCACAGGTATTGGAGTAATGTTGGAAAGGAACAAAACGAGAAAGGAAAGGACACGACTCTTCCCTTCCTATGCCAGAAACCCCAGGACCAATTCTACTTCATTGTAAAGCAGCTGAGCTTCCAAAAATTGACTTTGTCCAAAGCTATTCCTGAGCCATGAGACTTGTATGAGTGTTCTGAGCTGTACACAAATTCAGATCCAGCACCAGTCTTTACATGCATAGCTAAACTGGTCTTGGAGAATAGAAAAGCCTAAGCCTATGTTTTAACAATTACAAATATGCAACAGAAGGGGAAAGAAATTGAAAAAGTTGAATTATTTATGATGATGACATGGAAGTGTCTCCTTTGTGTACTTTCTTGGGGATAAGGCTAACGTATGGGTATGGAACCTAATGATGCCAGCAGGCAGTGGACTGGAGCATCTGACTTAATTCTCTTTGAAGGAAATCTGATAAACATATGAACAACCTGGAGGAAAAACTCAGCACATGGCAAATAAAGAAACAAAATCTCCTCAAAACAAATTGCTAATACAGACACTGGCTGAAAGATGTGTAAACACATTAGGTACTACTGTCTTTTTCCTGATGAGTTTTGTGAGCAAATGTTTTCCTTGGAAACTGCTACAGTCACATTTCTAAAAGGAAATCTCTGCAGCTTTCAATTTCCAGCCAGAAATACACATCTGCCAGGAAACAAATATGTAGGAGAGTGACATGTTTTAGTTAAAAACTTGCAGAAGTTTGAAAGAAAGAGGTCTTGGAGCATGACAGCTTCAGTCCTGCCTTCCTTTGTCACAGAGAGTGGCACTGTGGCATTTTTGTGAACATAAAACATGAAATTAAGCAACCCATTAACAAACAAATCTTTGGACCGACTTAAATAAAACCAACTTATGTCACAAACCCTTGTAAGTGTAGAAGAAAATAAGGAGAGATTCTCTTGTTCTCTACTGTTGTGTATATTTTGGGCAATGCAGAATTAACTGCCATTATTGAAGATAATTCCTTACATATATGAAAAATAGTAATCCTGTTTTTGTGAATAAGAAAAAGCAGACATCCATTGACCAACCAACACCATCTACCTGGACTTCTGTAAGGCTTTTACATGTGATCCCAAGGGACATCCTTATCTCTAAATTGCAGACACATGGGCTTGAAAGGTGAATTCTTTGGGGGATAAGGAATTGTCTGGATGGACACAACCAGAGAGTTGTGGCCAGTGGTTGTATGTCCAGGTGGGGGCTTGTGATGAGCGGTGTCCCTCAGGACTCTGTGTTGGGACTGGTGCCTTTTAATATTTTTATCAATGACACAGGCAGTAGGATCAAGTGCACCCTCAGCAGGTTTGCAGATGACACCAAAGTGACATGTGCAACTGACAACAGAAGAACGAGACACAATCCAGAAGAATATGGACAAGCCTAAGAAATGGGTTAACAAGAACTTCATGAAGTTTTACAAGGCCGAGTGCAAAATGCTGAACCTGGGTTGGGGCAATCCTAGACATGAGCACAGACTGGAAAAATCACTGAGAGCAGCCCTGCTCAGCAGGACTTGGGGGTGCTGGTGGGTGAGAGGCTGGACATGCCCCAGCCATGGCACTCACAGCCCAGAGAGCCAAACATGTCCTCGGCTGCATCCAGAGCACCAGCATCCATCCACTGCATCCATGCGCAGCAGGTCAAGGGAGGGGATTCTGCCCTCTGTTCTGTCCCTGTGAGACCCTACTTAGAGTGCTGTATTCACCTCTGGGGCTGCCAATATGAGAAGGGCATAGATGGGGCCACCAAGTTGATCAGAGGGTCAGAACATTTCTCCTATGAAGACAGGCTGGGGGAGTTGAGGTTGTTTAGCCTGGAGGAGGAAAAGCTCTAGGGGTACCTTGTTGAGGTCTTTCAGGACATAAAGAGGGCTTATAAAAAAAAGGGAGAGGAATGTTTTACATGGGTAGATAGTGACAAAACAAGAAGAAATGTTTTTAAATCAAAAGAGGAGAGATTTGGATTAGATATTAGGAAGAAATTCTTTACCTAAAAGATGGTTAGGCAACGGAACATGTTGCCCAGAGGAGTTGTGGATTCCCCATCCCTGGAAATATTCAAGGCCAGGTTGGACGGGGACCTAAGCAACCTGTGTGTGGCATCCCTGCCTGTGGTGACGAAACAGGAAATGGGTGATATTTAAGGTCCCTTCCAGCTGAAACCATTCTACACTTCTCTGATCTCTCGTGGAAGTCTTACAGACACCCTTAGCCGTGTATCCCCAATGTGTTAGATTTCATAAAATCTAAGATGACAAGAAATCTTCTTCTTTTGTGAAGATGACAAGAAATCAGTGCATTCAGATGAAGAGAGTGCTGCTTACTTCCAGCTGGTGACCTGCCAGGTTTGACACATCTCATTCTTGCCAGGCCTCCACGCTGTAAACTGCTGCTAACAGTGTGAAACGCTCCAGTACCAACTGCAGCACAAGGTGAGAGCTTTCCAAGAGCATTGGATGGTATCCACTCCTCTACCTAGGATTATCTTTGCTATTACATATATATATTAAATAAATTGTGGCATTGGATAATATCCACTCCTCTATCTAGGATTATATTTGCCATTACATATATATATATATATATTAAATATATTCTGGCTATGAGTAGCATGAAGCTCTCCTGATGTGGCTTCTTGTTACGAGCAAGATGTTTCTCTGTGCATCCTCTAAAGTGCAGAATATAAACCGAGTGTTTCAGAAGCATATTCATTGTTTCACACTGGGAATTGCCACAGTAAAGTATTAAATACAGTCAGGCTAAAAAAATAGCTACTCTAAAGGGCTCCATTGTGTTATTGATCAAATGCAGATGGACCAATTAATATTATGCAAACTCAATATCTAGCCAGAAAAATTTCTAGGATCTAGTGTCACAACAGAAAATGCCCCCTAGAAAATAAAGAATAATTAGGTTAAAAAGGCTTAAAATCTCCAAGTAAAAAATGTAAATATCAATTTAAAATACAATTTGATTGCAAGGTCTAAAAGATTTCTTTTTTGTAAAAAATGAGCCTAATAAAGACATATATTTGTTGGACATTGTAAAGAAATTGTATGACATGAAAAAAAAAAAAACAGGAAGGAGGTCCAACACATTCATACAATTAAACAGTTTAAAAATTCTAATATAATTCAGGATTCATATACCTTTTCCAGATCTTAATAAAACTTAGAAATCTGACCTCCATCATGATATGTTCCTTAGCTGTTATCAAATTCTGTATGTGCTACCTCTTAAGCTTAACTAAAAACATGGCATGAAAAGTAAACTTCTTCCTCCAAGGCATGTTGAACATTGGATGCCTACAATGAATAGGTCTTCAGATGGACAAATAATCCTGGGCTCCTTTATAGCACTAGTGAAGAGAAACACATTTTAGACATAATTCACCTTGGCCATCTTAGGAAGCAACTTTAATCCAAAACTCGTCTCTTTCTATTCTGTCATTTATTGCTAACAATACAGGGTCATTAGCTCAAACCATGCAAAAATGAGATAATTTCCATCAACTAGGAACTGGGACTAGCTCAGTAGGTTAGAGGATTGTCTTGCAGGTCTAATCCCTGTATTCACGCTCCCAACCCATTTGAGTTGGACGTGATGATCCTTCCAGCTCAGACTGTTCTGTGATTCTGTGTCACCAGAGGTTCAAAAGAATTATATCAAGCCTTGAAAAAACACATCTTAAAATAAAAAGCATTAAGTATTCGCTCATGGATTTACTTTCTCTTCCTATTATCTAGAAAATATTCCTTACATCTCTTGACCTGATTTCAGCAGGTGCTTGTTTGTTCAGCTAGCTCTGACATGTAGGAATAACAGCCACTGGATCATAGAATTATAGAATGGTTTGAGCTGTAAGGGATTGTAAAGATCTTATCATTCCAACTCCTTTTCCAGGGCAGGGACACTTCCCTCCTACTAAACCATGTTGCTCAAATCCCCACCCATTGCAGCCTTGAACACTTCCAGGGGTGAGGATCCACAAATTCTCCAGGCAACCATTTCCAGTGTCTCACCACCTTCACAGTAAAGAATTTCTTCCTAAAAGTAATCAGAATCTTTCCTCTTTCAGTTTAAAGCTGTTGTCCCTTGTCCTATAAATTTCCTGTTAACAATACATCAAAAATCTCTCCATGAAACAAAAATTAGAAATAAACTGTCTTCATGAGTACAGCATTACAAATACGAGCTATATCTGGTAGTATCAGATGGAAGTCTTATCATCTGCTCCAGAAACAAGAAGGAGGAATTTGCCCCACAGTGGCTCCAGGGCCAGTTAATCTACTCACCAGTGGGTCCCACTTGACACCTGCTAGTGATCCCACCCTCACTTGCCCCACTTGCTGGCCCCATGGACACACAAGCCCAATGACCAGAGCTCTGGCTCCAGCTGCTCATGGTCACACCCCCATTCACACAAACACACACACAAAAACACAGCTTAAATTGTAAAGGCACCATGTGCCTCTGATGGTGCTAAAACACTAACCAATACCAAGATTTTGCATAGACTGCTCAAATCTAGACACTAAAATACCTAAATACACTGTATTAGTAAAACACTACAAGTAAGGAACAGGTGGCTGGAATTGCCTTTTTAATGTGTTTAATTCCCAAGCAGATGGAGTGTTAGATGCATAAAAATGAATTATTATTTGGCTACATCTAATCACAGCCTACTGAATTCAACACAGGCTATTATTATCTTTACAACTGGGTAGTACTGTGGCTACTCTACCAAATGGGTAAGCTATTCAAGCCTGCCACAAGAGCTGTAAGAAACTGGCCCTTGATATCAAACAGCATCAGCACCACTGGTAGGCTGACTGCCCTTTCCCTGCCTTCCCTGCAAATCCACATTCTTCCTTTGCTGCTCAGCACAACAATAAAAGTAATCTATTTACAAGCAGTAACAATCCCTTTTGAGATATGCATGCAGAATGGTGATAAAACTACTTGAGAAAGAAGAGTAAGACAAGCTCAGTAATCTGCTTGATTTATTTTTTAAGTAGGGCCTGTTTCTCTACAGTGCATCAAGGAAACAGAAATCTTATTCCCTATGAAAATACTTCAATAAAACAGCCTATTTGTTCTGTGTATGTCTCACCCTGCAGCACAGGAAAGGAGAAATTTGTGGATGTGTAGACCTCAGTACTGCAATCAGACAAAGAGCCTCTCAAAATTATGTGACCTTGCCCCTCACTTCCCTCCACTGCAGCAAATGTTCCCATAATAACCCAGCACAGCTGCTCTAAGGTGGGCTCAGCTGCTTGACCAAGTGTCCCTCTAGAAATAGTGATGAAAACAGCCAGTAATGCACGCTGCAAACACTAAATTCAGGAAGGTTACAGCCATAAGGTCCTGCCTATGCCAGTGTATTGGGCTGAGCTGTGATTTCCTTTGGGAATCCGCCAGTTACATTCCACAGTCTTAGGAGAAGATAGAGATTCTAATAAAACATTTTAGTCTCTTCTCAATCAGTTCTATAAACTGCCTCCTTGAAGGATTTTGAGATGTATACAGTCATCTTGGCTACATGTCAACACTGGGTGGATTCCCAGCTAGACTCTTCAGGGCTATAATCAAACAAGCTATTTCAAATAATCATAAAGCTGCTCTTGGATTTTCATCTATTGTCATGAAATTGCTTTTTCTTTGCACAGGTTTGTGGAGCACACAAGGGCCAACATCCTTCTTAATGATTTGTCCTTCTAAGTAGAGTAATCCTCTTCCATTGTCTCTTTTAATGCTTTCTTCTGGCATTAGCAATATGCAAATATTGGGCTGAAGATTACTGTGTTCTATTTTTGCTGACTATTTTCCTGAGAAAAGTATTCTATTTATGGCACATGTTGACACAGCTGATTCCAATTTTCCTTCCAGGGGAAACCTGCCATACTGCTGTATGTAAAAGCAATCATGCCAGGGCTTTGTTTCAGAGAGCACCTCAGCTTATGGGGCCTCTCTGCTGTCTGGAGAGGCACTCCTCATTTCATTTGCCAGTTTGTCCTCAGCAGATGTCCCCAGAACCATCACTGGGGTCATGGCCAAGGATAATACTGAGAGAGAGACAATGCTTCTCCAGCTTAAGGACTTGTTCTCCACCCACTATTCTGGAATAGGAGTGTCCACACATGGAGTTAATCAGGGGTAAGTCCCTACACAGACAAGCCCTTACTTAACACACCAGTCTGAAGGATGCTAAACTTCTAACCACATCCTGGGTACTAGATGTTGATCACAGAATCCCTCAACACTGTGCCTTCAATCTTTGCAAAGATCAAAGAGTGCATATCTGCAGTTCTGCTATTAACTTCTTAATTAAGGATTTTTACAATGATTATAAATGAAATAATGTATATGGATTTTATATATTATATAATTTATATGAATTATACCTGTCATAATTCACATACACACTTGAAAAGCCTTTGAAACTAATTCTTCTCCACAGTACTACTGTAGCGCAAGTTATCAAAATGTCTCACATTGCAAAGGTTTCACACCTACATTCAATAACTGCATGCATACATGCATACATCAGGAAAATCTGCATTATTTTTCTCTTGATAGTTGAGCTGACACAACACTGAGCAACTGAGCTGCCTTTTTTTTTTTTTTTTTTTTTTTTTTTTAGGGAAATGTGTTTCCTTNCGTGTTGAAAACATACTTTTTTCTACTTTCCCATTTTTGGACAAAATTAAAAGCAAAGACCCAGGTTCAATTCCCAGTTACCGCTGTGTAAAATTGGAATAGCCCCACCAAAACCATGGGTATTAAACTAGATTTATGCTACTTTGAGAGCAGACTTTGGACAGCAGACTTTGTGGTCAGTGCTTGACTATAAAGCTTTTTGACTAGAGGTTTTTGTAATCACATTTCCCAGAATTCTTTCCAAATGAACTTTGACAATGCTGCATTTTTCTTTTAAAAAATCTTTACTTTGATTAGTAAGCAAATGCACTTGTAATCTTACAAGTACAAAGTAGAATAAAACTAGAGTAAGGAACCAGCAAGTCTGAGTTACTTTCATTTACTCCCTTGTATTTACCTGGGGTTCCAATCAGATGGCCCCAGTTTCTTTGGTGAGGCAAAGGGTGGCACAAAAGGCTGAGTGTAAGAGGGGATATAATGGGTTGTCCTGTACAGGCTGGGTGTCTGTCACCCATTTGACTGACCAGAATGGAGAACACCATGTACATCATCATTAACTGTGTTTGTGGCCCTGGTACCAGCTATAGGAAAAGCAATAATTAATGTTGTTTAGGGATGATAAATCATCCAACTGTATACCAGTGTGCATTAATCACCTACCCATAGTCACAGGGCTGGAGATGAAATGTCTGTTTGTCTGTTCCTATGCCTTTGTACCAGCAAGTGCTGTAGCCAGTGGCATCCTGCTCTTCTCTCAGTTGCTGGCAGAGGCAATATCATGCTGCCCAAGGATAAAAGCATCCCCAAGGACTGTAGCCCAGCTGCTAATGCTCTGTGCACAGAGTCATCACAAAGTGCTCCATGTATGTTCTGTTGGAACATTGTACAGCAACTGCCACAGTGGAAGGAGCTGGATGTATTGTTGCTTTATTTTTTGTGGTCTTCAGATAGAATAGGATAGGAAAATGGTGAATCCCATTTAGGCTTTTAAGCCTCACAAGTAAGAACCCAACTGCAGGTTTAATTTCTACTGCTGTGACAGTCAGCATTCTTCACATTTTTGAGCTGTCAAAAGCACTCCAGAGTTTATTTATACATTCCTTTCACTCTTGCCCCCTCTCTCACACACAAGTACTCCCATATCCTATGAGGCTATCTTTAAACTTGCAGGCAGTTCGGATAGTTACTGGGAATCACCAGCTACTTTAA
Organism: Cyanoderma ruficeps; assembly: GCA_008694505.1. Taxonomy (NCBI): domain Eukaryota; kingdom Metazoa; phylum Chordata; class Aves; order Passeriformes; family Timaliidae; genus Cyanoderma; species Cyanoderma ruficeps. The sequence goes on from VZDJ01000511.1 coordinate 1,222,558, forward strand.
TTTTAATCTCAAGTCTAAAAAAAACCCAACAAAACACTGCGAACCAAATTTAACATATCATAAGCTATGAAAAATCTGTGAATATCTCTACAGTCTGGAGACTTGTGACTTTTAAAAGCTTGAGCTGTTTAATATAAGCTTTTTCTAAAAGTTTCACTGTTACCCCAGTCAGTATGCTGCTATGCAGGACCAACCTCCCAGTGAAAATGGCAGAAGATGAATAAATTATGGGAAAGATTGGACAATATCTCCTAATGTGGAAAATACAATAGTTCTATTGAGTATGGATCACAATGTCCACACCAGCTCCAGTATCTAGGAATGGAGGAAAAGGGCAGTAATGTCTATTGTGAAATATCCTATTGTAAAATATCCATCTTCATTCAGCAATCACCTCTACTCCTGGGTAACAAACACATTATGAAGGGTACAGAGCAAACCAGATACTGAGCTGCACAACTAGACAGAGCTGAGTCAACTTTTGAATGTTATATAATCTAAATTTGACTAAGTCTTTTATTCTCCATATTTTCTAGCATAGGTACTGTATTTGAGCCCTGACATGGGCTTTTCTAACCAACATTCAAAAATTAACATGTATAGGATGTATTTTCAGGGTGACATAAGACTAAGTGGTTGCATTTAATTGTCTGTGCTGAAAATCTACTAAGAGCACTGAGCCTATCATCATCATCATGAGGATGATATCCACATTCAAGCTTCTTTGGAGCCTATTCTATATTAAGGATATTTTCTTGGATTCTTGTTTCATTGCAGGCTCCATGAAGCTCACATCTCCCCTGTGGGAACAGCTACTTTCTACAGGTATTTTAATCTGAAGTGTTGATTTATGGCCTCATAATTTTAAATTCTTTGCTGTGAACTCAGTTTACTTCACCATTTATTTTTCCTCACTGGGGAAATCTACACTCACATGCAACATCCGTCACCTATTGACTTCTTCAGAACAAAGGCTGATGTCATTACAGTTTCCATCCAAGTGCCAGTCTACTTGTGCCTGTCTCTTATCCACACCTCATTTTACTTTTTATGACAGTGATCTGTTCTGTACCTTGCCACAGGAAGTGGGATAAATCCTTTGCCTAGAACTAACACAGCTACAGCCTGTGCACCTCTTTCCCAGAGACTGGCTGCCAGGACAGCTCCTCAGAGAAGGCCATGGCCCCAGCTAGTATAAAACAGTGTGTTCCTTCAGGCAAGGTGAGTGTGCAGCTGATTGGTTTATGCTTATTGCTGATGGCAGATTGGGAGGAAACTGGCTGAATGGTAAAGCCTGAGCTGAAAAAAAAAAAAAAAATTAAAAGAAGATAGTCAAGTCCATCAGCTACTTCAGTTTTGCTTGCAAGGCAAGAAGCTCCTTAGGATACAGTTCTAAGTGTTTGTTCTTGCTACAGAAGCAAATCTGTGTGCTACAAGTGCTGCAAGTCTGTGTTACACCCTTGTCTGGGATTGCCCTGACCAAGGGGCAGCACCTTGTACTTGTTTTTTTTTTAAACATAATGAGGTTCCCATAAGCCCACTTCTTGAGCTGGTCCAGGTCCCTCTGGCTGGTATCCCATCTTTCAGGTGTGTCAACAGCACCTCCCAGCTTGGGGTCATCTCCAAACTTGCTTGAGGATGCCCTTTGTCTACATCTTCGATGAAGATGTTAAACTCTGGTCCCAATACAGACTCCTGAGGGCACCACTTGTCACTGAGTGAGACTTTGAGTCCCTGACCACAACCCTCTGGATGTGACTGCACAGTCAATTCCTTATCCAAAGAACATTCCACACATGGAATCCATCTGTCTCCAGTTTAGAGAGGAGGATGTTGTGAGGGACTGTGCCAAGGGCTTTACAGAAGTCCAGCACATCCACAGCCCTTCCCTTGTCCACTGATGTGGTCACTCCACCACAGAAGGCCACTGGTTAGGTCAGGCAGGACTTGCCCTTGGTGAAGCTGTGCTGGTGTCTCAAATCACCTCTCTGTCCTCCATGTACCTTAGCACACATTCTAGGAGGATTTGTTCCATGATATTCCCAGGCACAGAAGTGAGGCTGACAAGTCAATAACTCCACTGACTCAAGAGGTGTGGGAAGAGATATTACCCTTGAAGAGTGAGACAAAAAAGTTGTTGAGTACCTCAGCATTCTCCGCACCTGTCATTGCAAGTTTCCCAGCTTGTTTATCAGGGGTAGTACGTCTTTTGTCCTTCATTTTCTGGTTCACATACCTACAGAATCCCTTTTTGGTGTTCTTTGCATCACTTGCCAGCTTCAGCTTCATCTTCATCTTGGCGTTTCTCACCCCATCCCTATACAAATGAACTTCGTCTCTTTATTTACTTCTTTCCCTGTAGTATTTCCACCAGGTCCCTCCTCAGCCATGCTGGTCTCTTGCCTTCCTTGTCCATATTCTTGCTCCTGGGGTTTGTTAGGCAATCTAATCCAAATCTGTGGAAGGTTTCCTTAAATATTTGTCCCACTCCCTTGGCCCTCAGGGCAGTGTCCCAGGGGATCCTCTTCACTATCTCCTTGAAGAGCTAGGAATTTTCTTAGGTGAAATTCTGAATCCTAACTTTGCTCCTTACCTGACATATATCCCTCAGGACTGCAGATTCCACCAGTGCATGATCACTGCAGCCCAGCCTGCCTCCAACCTTGATGTTCTCAATTAACTTCCACTCTGAGTATCTATGACAGGAAAAAATTAGTCTCTTGGCACCTACGGTGATTTAAATTTTGATAGTACTTTCTGAAATCATAGGTTTATTTTCTCTTCTTTCCTGGTCAAATTTCCAGTTAGACAGCATGCTGCCAGCTTTACTTTATGTAAAGTTTTCTACAGACTGGAATCTTTTCCTTCATTTCCGTTTCTCCCAGACTGAACAGTTCCAGTACTCGCCCAGTACCATCTCAGAGGTGTACATGGTATCTGAGGATGACACTAACTACTCACATTGCAGTGTAACTTACAACTTTTTATTCCTGCAGCAGTACCACAGCTTCAATACAAATCAAACCTCCCCTCATATTAGCCCCGCAGGTGGCTTCATATACCTTGTTTACCTCCTACAAAACTATCTGCACCACTGATTATTAGAACATTTTATTGTGGTTGTTCTTGCTGCATCCAAAACTCAAAGGCAGTTCACAGTTGAAGATAAATGGAATTACAATGTTGGTCAGTATGGGGTGAGGTGAATAAGTGTGTGATGTTGCAAAGCCACTTGTTGAGCTGAAAGTGGCCCTGTTAAGACAGAGTAAGATGGTCGGGGAGTAAAGAAGCATGTTCCTCATGCTTCATTTCTCTCATGTTCCTAACTTGAGATGATTTATTCAGTATCTAAATGTTTGGATGTGAAGATTACAGAGCTGAGTCCACCTCTTACCCCTTAACTGCCCCCAGGCCTACAGAGGCAGCTTAACACCCTTCTAGCACATCATAAATGGGTCTCATGCTCACAGGAATGTCCCAGGGTCTCATCAGCCTGGCCTGAAGTTTACAGACTTCATGATTGATTATGAAGTGGTTTTGTTGCTCAAATAATGGTGCAGTCTGAGAGATGTTGATCCCGTCAAAAACTAATTATAATTCTCTGAAGTTCACAAAGGAAACAGAGTTTTAAAAAATGATGGTTTGCAGATGCTAGTGGTGGAACAGTATCCATTTCTCTCCATTGTGAAAATATGGACACAAAAGAAATCAGTTCAACAGACATCAACCATTACATCATTACATGCTTGTACCACTATCTCCAGATTTCATGTTTTCGTGTTTTTGCTTACAGACACTCAACAGTGACCTTTTCCTATTACTTTTTTGGTGCTTGCCATTTTTCTGCTGGTATTATCCTTCCTGTTTTCTCTTGAGGCATTAGGTTATCTACACATGACTTCATATTATTTCCTCCTTATTCACTTCATGCTTATTTTAGTTGTTTTTTCCTTCCTCTTACTATTTCTACCAGCTTCCTATGTATATCTATATTTTCCTGGCCTTTTTCCACACTTCAGGCAGTTGCCTCCTCAGAAACTTCTCATATTTGGACATTGTGATGTGAGTTTGATTCATTGAAAACATTCAGAAACAAGAAAATTTTCAGCCTCATGAACAATGTTCTTATTTGATTATGACAACCACAACATTTGCCCCTACTTCGAACATATATTTAACCTAAAACAGAAGATCAGGTCCCTGACCCAGTGCAGCACATGGGAAGCAGCAGGGCAGGAGGAAAGCAAAGCCACCAGGAGGGCTGGCAGTGCCTCTCTGACCAGGTCCAAGCCAACAGGAACAGCTGAGGCCAGCCTAAGCTGAGGATGAGATCAAGGCTCTGTTCAAGGTGACCTTTTTGTGCCTTGTCATGGTCAGCAGATACATGACAAAACTGAGCTCAGGCCCAGGACTCTGACTTTTCAACTAAAAGCTTGAATATTCAATACTTTGTTTCCACTTTTGTCTCAGCCCCAGTCAAAGCTGTATTGGCCTGGAGTTAGAGAAAGGAGCTTTCAAACCAGGTCAAACTTACAGTGACTTTTCTATAAATAGATTATTAATAGAGTGCATGCATTACTTTCTCCACATCAGTGCATTTCTCCTCTACCTTTATACATAATCTTGCACCTATTTTCCATATTGACCTCCTTCCTCACTACAAACATCAAAACTTTAGATGGAACAGAGTGAAGTAAGTGAAAGAATGCAGAGTGCACGTAAAGCAAATCACAACATTAGTAACCACTCTACCAAGTTCTCTTGTACTCTACACAGCAAATTAAATCACAACCACATGAAAACCGTCTACCTAGATTTAGGATAAATTGTTCTTTTCTGTAATTTGACTCTGTATTTCAGAATTTCAACGTTTTATTCTCCCAGCCCCACTTCACTGGCCCTGCAAAAAATGAGAAAGCTACACTAAATCTCACAGATTGTACAAAAACCTCTATATGGGCTTACTGTTTGCCTTAGAAGTAGAGTGTGAAAAACTTTTTTATAGTGTAGTGTCAATCTTTTTTCCCATGTAAAATATTGCAATATATCCACTGTTAGCTGGTTCCTGCATGCAACAGCAGTATTTTTGAATATATATCATTTAATTTCTTATAAACAAAAGTCATTCAAACACAGCATTTTGAATTTTCTTTTAAATGGGAATTTTTTCCCCCTTTTCGTATCATTCTGGACAAAAAGGAAAAATTGAAGGATTAGATTAACTATCAGATATCAGATTATAGAGGCCTTTTGAGTCACCACCTAGAAAGAATGTTTATCTTTTTAGGTTAAGATTTCTCCTTTTCACTTGAGACCTTCTGCTCGCCTACTTTGCAGCGTCCAATTATAAATCCAGGAAAATCCTCCTTCCCCAATTTGGCTGATAAATTCTTTGTGTTGTGCCATTCTTCTTTCAACTTGAATAATTCTAATGTTTGAAAGCACACAAAAATTAGAAATTTTGTTTACATTACTTTATGAGGGTTACTATATTCATGTTTGTTATTGGTGTCACTGGAAGTGAAGGATGAATACACAAGTAATATTAACCAAAATACTAACCAAAAAAAAACCTATGCAGAAAGTGTGCATAATATTATTATCTAAGCAAATTCAGACAGCAAAAGTCTCCATGTCAGGAAGCTGGAACAAACAAATATGCATGATAACGAGGAAGTGTGGTGGGGTTCTTTAGCATTCCGGATGGTGAATATCTGGAGGAAATTGTCAGGAAAAGTGATACAATCAAACAAAATGATGTGTCCTGACAGTTCCCTGACTCAGTTTCCTTGCAGTAAGACGGGAATACTTGTCATCTGCTTTCACATCCTATAGGACCAACTAGATCTTCCTAGCTGCTGGGTGGGATGGCACGCAGGCAGCCTCTGCCCTGATGCCAGCATCCAGCCATAAGGACAGCCACTGATCCTTGCTCTGGAGGAGAGGGCCACAAATATTGCAAAGGATTCACTCGACCATCGTGACCCTACAGAATTTCTCATGTTGGTAAGAGGCACAGAATCAGATGTGCAAGATGGCAAGTGATTACTGAAGATATTCCTGAAGAGGTGAACCTGGAGGGGTTCTCAAAAGCAAAAAGCACAGGCAGGGTTTAGAGCTGCTCGGGTGGCTGGATTGCAGCCAGGACATAGCCAGACTCTTGCACTGTGCAGGGCGTGGCACTGGACACATCACATCACCACCGTCACAACATCCCCAGCCTCAGAGCATTCCCAGGCTCACTCCATCCCTGGGATTTCTTCTTCCCCATGCCAAGGAGATCAGCATGCCCTCACACATGTGTTAACTGACTCCTGGGTGGGAATCCCAAGTGAATTGCTTGAGAGCTGCCAATAACTTAGGAGACAGCTATAGCCCTTTCTTGTTCCAACAGAACAGCTTTCTGTATTATCCATTCAGTCCCAAAAAGAGATAAATCTTTACCTTAGACATCAAAAATAGCAGATACTGTGTGCGTTGGGTCATAAATAGGGCAAAATTCAGAAAGATGCACAGGTTACTGTGCCATGTGAACCAGATTTCCTTTCAGATTACATCTTCTTTGCATCTGGACTTCTAAGGTCTTTTCCATCCGGGACACTGGGTAATTCAATTAGAAAATTCACTTCCACTCAAGGCCTCATTTGTCTTTTGGAGGTAGCACAGTAGCTGGCAGCCCTCTGAGCCACAGCACAAGACAGTGGCTCTACCTTCCACCTTGCTCATCGATCAGACTGACAGGAGCACATCTGCCTCCAGGGTCTGGAGTTGGTCTTTGTTCCCCTGGCAGCCTGGCTCCAGGAGTATGAGCAAGAGCCAAGCAGCTGAAGCAGAAATAACACTCAAGCAGGAAACAAGTAATTTCCATGCCACTGGAAATGCATGTGCAGAGCAATCATGTGTAGCCTGCAACTGTGTTTGTGAATAAGTATTTCAGCTATCATTCTTAATATGAGTTTATTGCTGGCAGTGGCCTTGTGCTGAACAGTGGTGTCACTGGAACTCAGCTTAGTATTCAAGCTCAGCTGAAAAATTACAGCAATGCATGCTTTCTGCCAATTTTAAAATTAGCTCAGCAATTAAGCCAAGAATTCTTTACAGATACTGCATTTGGGGAGCAGAGGGGTTGTTTCGCAGAGCAAGTTAGATAATTGGGATTAGTCAGTAAGGCATCTCTATCAGCAAACACATTTTCTTTTGCAGGCACTCCCCAAGGGCTAAACCACTTGAATCTATGTGTTTGTGATGTGCCTGTTGTCTAGCCATGATCAGGATAACCTGCTTTGAGGGCGACACGCCCTCTAAATGCATTCAATATGCATTTAGACAAACAGTGCTATCCTATAAATAGGACCCTGACTGGACCCAGACGACTGAAAATACAGAAGAACTATATAGACTGGGACTGGAAAGTGGCAAATCAGAAGAGCTGTTAAAGACATTGATAAGCTCATGAATACCACTAAGAGATTTAGGATAACACTCTTTTCTTTTTTAATATCTCAATGAAGTGCTAGTTACATAGTCATGCAGCACAGGAACTTAATTATGCAAAAAACCACATATGTTTAAGAAGAAACTAAACAAAATAGCAGAGAAAGCCAGCATAGATAATAGGAGCACATGAGCAAATATTACGTATGCATCCTCTCTTGATTTACACTTTGGGTAGGTATCCAATATTGGCCACTGGTGGACACAAGATAATGGAGTAGATGGAATTTTGCACCAGTATAGCACTTGTTACATACTGGAATTATCCCAGTCTTCATAGATTTGTAAATCATGTGTGGATCTGGTGTGCACAGGATATCTTGGTAAAGTGGTGATCAGATGGAAGAAACAGCACTGTGGGAACTACACCTCCAGACATCTTAAAATTCTTATCCAAGTGAGAAATTTTTAGAATATACCATGTCTCTGTCACGTACAACATATTTAGCTATAAAAGAATCTGTTTACTCAGAAGGAAACACTAAGAAAGGCCTTCTGAATTTTAGAACTAATCCAACTTCAAAGGAATACTAATGTTCAAATGGCAACTTCTGCTTTGTCAATTTGTGTAATGCTTGTAAGTCAATATGTCCTGATAAAGGTTAAGTGCAGGTAATGGATTAACAGGATTATTGGGTGTAATGAAAATAGTCCCAGGAGAGCACAGATGTAAAGACACATGAGCAAGATTGTGAACTACCAGCAACAGCTGAAAATACTTTTACTTCAGACATGGAGATCATGACCTGACTTTTAAGTGTAGTGATCCAGCATATGGTTTACAGTGGAGTCTTGGAGGAATAATCACCACAGGTGGTTATTTTCTGTAATGTCAAGGCAGATACATAACTCTCCCAGTATCATTCAGTGTGAACATTTCAGTCTTCTGGATTAGCACTGTAGCATTACTCGTGATGAGTAGGACACAGTGAGCACTCTTCTCCTCCTTTTAAGTAACTCAGATGTTATGTCCTACTGATGAAATGCCAGAAGTAATTTAAAAGCATTTTACAATGCTCTCTCCTGGTTTACCTTTTTTAATTTATGGTCTGTTGACTCTTACTATGAAGTTCACAACCAGCAACAGAAAGCCAAGCCAATTGTCAGCAGGCTTAAATTCCCTCCAAATGAACTGTATTTTTCCATGCAGTGGAAAAGACTGGTGACATGTCTAGATGAAAGAATAAAATAGAATAATTTTGTGCCACTTCAGGTAACATTTTAAACACCTAATTTTTTACGTAAGCAGCCCCAGTTTTATAAAAGGCAACAAGGAACTGATTTATCAGTTAATTCAATACTACCATACTTCTCTGCAGAGAAGCAGAAAAGGGTGCACTGTGCTTTTGTTAAACATTGCTCAATATATGCCACTGCACACGGAAATTGATGCCTTCCCTATGCTTTAATGCATAAACCAGCACAAACCCTCGTGACCTATCATCTGCATGAGGAACTTTTGTGTTCTCTCACTTCTTTCTTTCGCATTGGAAGTCACAGAGGGTTTTTTTGTTCACACTACTTTATAATATCATAACAAAAAGAAGAAGGAAGAAAAATCAATTTAGGCAGCCAATGTGATACAAAAGATCTCTTTTTTTTCACACTTTTTGAAATGACAAATTCTAAGGGCCAAATTCTAAGCCTTTTAAAAAGTGAAGGCAGGATCAATAACAATAACAATAAATCTTTTCAATGTATTCTTTCTACAGAGAAAAATTTCCATGTTGCTCAGATTAATTACTCGTAATTAATAATTCATCCATCTCCATTAAATAACTTTAAATCATTGAATCAGGTTGTCCAGATCCCTCTTCTAGGCACCCAATCACTAGTTCTGAATATTTAAAACATACTTTTAGAATTCTGCCCCCAATTAAGGACAGAGTAGCCAGTGTGGAATCAGGAACTGAATGTGTATAGATCAGGTTCCTTCCACTGAGGTGAAATATCTGAATTCTCTAGGAAGTAAAGGACTGTCTTCAGTTCTTCATTTTTAAATGTGGATCCTCATTTGTAGGAGCAGGACTGTTAGAGCAGATGTACTCAGTCATTCAGTTCAGTTGTGTGCAACTAAAGTTCAACCTTCCCTTGTTCCTTCCAGGAATTACCCTGTCTGTTCTCTTCCAGCTGAGCAAAATTACTCTAAAAAACCCAGTTTTAAACACTCAGTTTGCCTGGTTAAAGTGCACCTTGCTGAGAAACCGAATTTAGGATAGGTAGCCTCAGCAGCACTTGGGATGGCTGGTAATTGTAGGACCAGACTTTTCTTTCAGGAGACAAACCCAAGAATTTTGACATTTCTCCTAAAAATGTATCAGAGCTAAGCCAGTTCATTAGATAGCAGTTCCTGTTTGCTGGTGAAGAAATCTTTCCAAACTTAATCAGCATTTTGTGTCAGATGCTGAATGTCTGTGGTCATAATCTCAAATTCCTGTTTGTTTTCAGTCAGCTAGTTTTTCTTTTTTTCCATAAAAACAAGATGTTTCACAGGACTCAGTTTCCCCAGATATCATAATTTTCACAAATATGGTATAAGCCACTTGTCTTCCTCAATGCTGAGGTCATGAAAATCACTCTGATCACTCGTTTCTCTCCTGTTTCTTTCATATACATCCTCTAGAGCATACCTGCCTACTAATGGCTTGTTTAAAAAAAATAGAAAGTACAAAAGCCATTCCCTTCATGTTCTGTAGAATATTTTAGTGCAAAGAGAATCAGGAAGCCGAACAATACATGTATTTTTGAAGATTGGCTAACACAACTCATTGATGGAAGCTATATATGACAGTGAAGTCACTGGGATTCTATATTCTCGTATCATCCACTATCAGTTTAAGTGTTTTGTCACTTTATTTTGCTGGCATAAACAGTCTTTATACTTTTTGACAATGAATTGTGTCTCGGGTTGATTTTATATGTGAAAATCTTTCTGGGGACTTTGCAGTCTCACAGAATGTGGGGCTATTTTTCACATGACAGTGCAAGAACAGTGCAATATCCAGCTGCAAGCCACAGGGCAGGGCTGTACCTGTGCTGTCATTTCCTCCAGTGGAGTCTTCCAGTGCTCAGGGGAAAAATCTCTCTTTAAAAGAGGCTTAGTATTTTGGGGCTTATGTACTTCTTTCAACATAAGGCCCAGGAACTGAAACATTGCCCAAAAAATGACTTAACATGGTGCTGCCACAAGCTACACCACTGTGTACTGGGAGTTAGCAGTGCACTGAAGCTCATGGAATAGAGTCATGCTAAGTAGGCCATTGGTAAGGAATTGAACAGTGATGTGGGATTTGCCTAGGCAGTGACACTCGATAGTGTAACATCATTAGGATCACCCTCAGTGTGGTTTTGGTCCAACAAAACAGACTCCCAAAACAGCCTAGATATGGTAATTTCCAGTTGTGGCCATCATGTTTAGAAATCTAAGTGGGGTTAACAGGCTGTGAGCTCAGAATTCTAAGAGGATTGGCCTCTGTGCCATTAAAAATCTGTCATGATTAACACACAAACACAAGCATAGATGTAATCAACAAATGCCTTGCTGTTTGCAAGAGTCCTGACTTAACCTTGGGTTAAATCAACCTTTTCCATCTTCCTTCTGAGGCTGACACTGATGACGTGAGACTTTGTCTCTCCATGAGTACGTTCCAGTGGAACAGAAAACTGCATGGGTGGGACTTGGTAGCCCCTGTACACATCCTCCGGGACAGCTAACACAGGAGAATGGAATTTGTCTTTGGGGGAAATTAAGAAGAAGAAGGAGAAGGAGAAGGAGAAGGAGAAGGAGAAGGAGAAGGAGAAGGAGAAGGAGAAGAAGGAG
>VZDJ01000511.1:1234489-1283361 GCA_008694505.1 Cyanoderma ruficeps
AAGAAGAAGAAGAAGAAGAAGCAAATTCTTGTGCTTTTGGAATGAAATTTAAAAGTATTTTTTCCTGGATGGGAAGAGAGAACAAATACCAGCAATAGGAACTCAGTCCAAAGAAGCCAATAGAAGTTTTATTGTTGGTATTTTTATGATCAGACCACATATGAAAATAACCACTCATAAAAACTGGCTGCTTTTTTTCTCTGGTTTGCTCTTCAGATATAATAGCAGCATCAGCCCTGAAAACTGTGGTGTTATCAACTGGTTATGTCAGAATAAAGCAAAAGAGTACAGGTTTCAGAAAAACTGAGTATCATGCAGACGGCCATCTTTAATCAGTGTATCATCCCTTTAAGTCAGCAAGAGTCCCATAGAAATAAATAACTTTAAAATAATAATATATAAGGACTACCTTATTCTTTGTGCACTTTGAGGCTGCCTTGTTATTTAAGCACTGGGACAATTACTTTTCCCACTATACTTTTTTCCCCCCTGTATTTCTCTTCCATTTTTCTTTCTTCATCAGACCAGTGAAAAATATAATTGGAAAGCATAGGTGCCCGTGGAACAAAGAGAAAACAAAACACTGTGGGAGTGGAGAACAGAGGGAATCTGCAAGAGTGGATTTATTGTAGTTTGTAGCATCATCTGTCCAGACCGTCCAGCAAGAGGCCAATTGCTCAACTCGTCATGTTTCAGTGAAAGAGAAACCCATGACTATTACAACCAGGAAATGTTGGCATAATGGAGTTACCAAGAAAACCTGAACCTTAGTCATTGTCCATCTTAGACACATTGCAAGCAAAGTCACACAAGTTTTACACACATTAGTACCACCGCTTTTTTGGTCATTTTGCATTGAAAGGCCTTATGATAGTCAGGCAAAATGCTTTTTTGTTGTGTCAGCACACAATCATGAGTTTTCCACAAACACATGAAAAAGAACATGTTGAGCCTGTATTGCAATGGTTGTATCCTTGCAATGTATCCAGCGCCATTGCAAGGAAGGGGAACTGCCAAAAAGTGCCACTAGGACAGATTCAGACACATGCGGGTATCTCTGCCTCCACTTGCTACCATTATTGCACATTTAATGCCCTTGAGGAAACATAAATCCTGTATTCAGGAATTCTCTCAGAACTGAAAATTCTGGACAATAAGCAGCCCATCAGAGTGCAGTACTACTCCACCAGACATTGAAAGAGTCACTAATGGAAGTAGCAGTACCTGCATACACAGAAGATTGAGCCAGTTAAAAACTAAAGGGAGTTACAATTGTAGGCAAGGCATAAAGCAAGCAGGAGAAAGGCAGAATTAGCTGTGTGATTTGAGCAAAATGAGCAAGGCAAGGAGAGGGATGGAAAAATACATGAGCAGGTGTGGGACCTCGTGCCCTTGTATTATAGGTGGGTTATTCCCACTGTGGTGGGAAAGGAGGGGGTGGATGGCACTGCAGGGCACAGACTGTCTGCCTGTTGCCCACTGGGGTGATTTGCATGAGAGGAAGTGAGAACATGAGCTGCAGAAGGCAGTACAGCTGAGCCTGTGCCCCTGCCTTGGCACCCCAGACTGCTGCTCAGGGACCTTTGCTCTCAGACCACCTTTGGATATCCCACTTGTGTGTTCTTCTATTAGCAATTCACTTTCAACGCTCTCCTCCTTTTCTGAGATTGCAATATGGTTGAATTGCATAGATTTAGTCAAAATAAACAACAAAAATTATTTTAAAAACATTAATATGTAAATCTTTGTGTCAAGTCAGTGACGATGATGACTAAGAGTCAGGAAATTTTGGGGGGGACAAACAAAAGATAAGGTGTTTATTTAGACATTGTTTTCTGATGATCTTCATTTTTATGCCCTGAAGATGTGCACAAATGGTCTCCATATAAATGAACTTCAGCTAAAGACATTGACTAAATCAGTGTGAATTATGATGAGAAGCCTGGATTTCTAAAATCTTGATAGGCATATTTAGCTATCTTTTATTATCTACTTCCTCCTATTCAGAGCAAGTGATCACAGATAAATCACAGATCTACACATTTTGCACATGATGTAAAAATTGTGCAAATAACTGAACTGAAATATGAGGAGCATATAGACAAAATTTTATTTGCTGGTCTTAATATTCCTGCCTGCTGCTAAGTTTGAATCCTTGAATCCTCTGCTATTCCAATCAATACAGGAATACCAAATGTGCCTTTTGTTTAGGAAGTCACTAGTATATCAACTTCAACTGAAGTAACAGAAATTAAACAAAAGCTTATGTTTTCCTGCAGAAGTGAGTGACCAGCAGTAAGTTCTGGGTAATGAAAGGGGTTTGTTTCGTGACAGGGAGATCTCAGGCAGAACTAACCACAAGTAATCTTTATTTATTGTGAAGATGAGAGGTGAAAGCCAGCCTGCCTTTGACATTTGAAAGCTAAAAGTCATACTCAAAATATTTTCAAGTTATTAGTAAAATTAAGGTCCTTACACCTCTTACAATATCCCAAATATACAGATTCTCTGCTTTGAATATGTACCTCAAATATATACTTCCTGCCATTGCTAATCCAACCCAAATATTTCGGTACTTTTTAAAACAACCCATTAGGAGTCTTTCCAATTGATCGGTAAACAGGTTTCTGCTGGGATGGTATTATCATCTAATGGCCTTAAAAAGCATAAAACTAGTGAATTATTGAATCTAATTTAAATTATTGAATAATTTAAATTCCACTCAGAGGCAGAAAACCCACAACAAATCTGTTCTTGCTCAAAGTAATTTTTTGTTGTTAATTTGAGATTTAGATGTCTAAAGAATTTTCTGAAACCTGATTTTATTTATTTTGCTGATACATCATGCTTATAAGATACGGTATATTTTTATAATGGGAAAGGCTCATGTTCTTTAATTACTGAGCTGCAATTAATAGTATACCTGTTGTTTCTTATATTGCAATATTTTTCATTGTTTTCACACTAATAGTTTAGTTACTATAATTCAAAATAGTATTGTCGAAAGACAAATAAGAAAAATGAGCTTTCTAAAAATAAATCATCTTCAGTTTATCTGTATTTTCCATCATTTAACACAAACATTTATTTCCTAATTAAGATGCTCAGGACAGGCACACAGCACCCACCATGTGGGGCTCTGAGCAGCTGGGTCTAGTGAAAGGTGTCCCAGCTCAGAAGCAGGGGCAGTGGAACTAGGAAACTTGAGGGCCCCTTCCAGCCTAAGCCATTCTATGATTAGAAATACAGCAATACCAAAAACTTGGCATCAGGGTGTTTCACAACATTTTTGTCTGAGAAAAAACATGTTTCACAACATTTTTGTCTGAGAAAAAACAAAGCTAAAGCACCAGAACCCCAACTAAAAACCTTACACAGTTCAACAGTCTAAAGAAGTTCATTAAGGAAAGGTTATTTACCCTGCATTTCCCCAGAGATTCTTGCCTCCTAATTAATCATTTTGGTAATTTCCACTGATATGAATACCTGTTCTTTGGATGCCTGTTTGGACTACTGTCCTTATTTCATTGAGGAGACTAAACAGCAGCTAGGTGTTATATAATAAAAATGCCTTTTAGGAATTTAAAAACAGAGTGAAAAACTTCTTCATTTTTCCAAGAATGTGAGCTGTATACATAGTGTGAAAATGCAGGACAAAACATGTAGAACATTTTTCTTCAGTATTGTAGACACTTTCTTGCCTTGCTTATTGAGGTAGATAGGTTCACTTTCATGCTAATATAATTTCCTTTTGAAAAGGTATAGTGATTTCTTCTCTTTAAACACGGGGAATGAGCAAAATGTCTCTGCATTGGTCACTAGGAGAGCTGCTGTGCCCAGGGAGCACCGTGCTGTGAGGACTGTCTCTGCTGGGCTTTGCACAGGCACCTAGCTGCAGCCAGATGGTTACTTGACACTTCCAAAAAAAGAGTATTAGTTAACAAAAGCCTTAGGAAGTACAGGGCAACTCTTCCAGCTTTGCTCTTTCCTTCCAAGCCTTTAACTTCCTTCCCAAACCAAAACTTCACTAGTCTTTGAGAAAAACATCTGGTATGACAGAGACTGAGTGCATTGGGGCCAACATTTAAATTTAAGGTGGCTTTGATTAGACTCCAAAATGCCTGGCAGAATTGTTACACCATAAACCATCCAGGGAGGTAAAGAGCATACCATGTTATCTCTGTTATTTTAAGAGAACCTTTGACACCAGCCTATTTGTCAGAGCAAAGTGTGAAATAGTGAAGACCCAAATGATCATCCCACCACTGCACAAGTCCATGTGTTCAGGCAGGCAGTACTTACCTTCACTGGACCTAGAAACTGGAGATTGTTGGGATGGGTGTTGTGCCCACAAGGATCCACCCAGGCACCAGGATAGGCCAGCCATTCATTCCCCCCTTCCTCAAGGAAATGAGGTGAGTAGATCTCTTTTCTTGGCTGCTAGTATTCAGTTTAACTTTGCTCTTTCAGCAGGGCACTTCAGCCTGACAACACTTTACTCTGTCCTTGAGTTCATAATTTTTCAGACTTTAAGTCTGGTTAAGTATGTGAATGTCTTCAGGTCTTCATTTAAAAATGGCTTAATCTGAAGGCTTAATTTGAAGACTTCCAAATAAACAACAATAAAATTATGTTCCCATGTATGTTTATGCAATACTTAAACTGTGCGCCAGAAATGTTTTCTATTCACTTTGCCCTTTTTCGTTGCCTTGGTTACTTGTGAACCTATTAGAAGCCATCCTCAAGATAGATCTTGGTCATTTTCTTGTAAAGCAAAACATTTGTGATTTACTAATCTTCTCACAGGAGGGAAAAATTTGATTTCCTCAAGTATCTCTTGTCACCATAACACCCTGGTTTAGGTTTGTTTCCTATTTCAACTACCTTTTCAAACACGGACAACAGCATCAAAAAAAATCTGTTTCGTTTTGCTCCCATCAATGCTACACTTCTTTCTTAAGCTACTAGAGGATTATTTGCTTTGATCTAAAAGACTGGGCTGCAGATCAGGTTAAATTGATCAACTTTTCTACTGTCATCTGCATTCAAGTGCAGTTTCTGTTCAGTGTCACTGATTTCTAGGAAGAGGAAAAACTCAATTTTGTCTTTTTTTCGTCTTTTTCCTCAGATATGGTTATGTGTGAATGCAGTTGGTGGTTTTTTCAAATTCCACTCTCCTCTTGCAACTGAAGTACAGAAAAGAAAAGATGGAGTCAGAAGAGGGAGAAAAAGAATAACCCAATAACTAAGAGTACCACAGGAAGAAGAAAGGGAGGGAAAACTGTAGCAGCATCTATCTTTGACAGTCACAGAACACATCTTAAAACACAATTCCTCACTCTTCAAATATCTACAAAAATATCATGTTACTAAGTTCTCTCTGTGTAGCTGTTTTACATTTCAATTTTTCAATATATGAAACACCGTAAAATTCATTGAACTCTGAATTGTATTTCTTCTTTTCTGGCTTTTTTTCCCGTAGGAACCAGCTCTGTACAACCATGCCATCTGCCTGTCTGCCTGTCTGCCTCCCAGCTCCAACTTCAGTGCAACATCCAACTTGGCCCAAGTTTGAGAGAGGTGCAACATTCTCAAAGATGCTAAGTTATTACAAGTTCATTGGAAAATTAGCAGCCTAAAAGAGGAAAGAAGCCCAATTTAGCATCTCATGGTGAGTCAAAGACAGATCCAACTCAATGTCTCTATTTCAAGAGGCAGCAGCCATCTGGCCAGTGTGTAGGCATATTTTGGCAGGTTTGTCAAGACACAGAATCACAAAATCACAGAGATATTAAGACTGGAAAAAATCTCCAAGCATACCTTTGACTGATCACACCTTGGAAACTAGGCAGTGGTACTAAGTACCACCTCCAGTCATTTGCTGAACACATCCAAGGACAGCAATTCCACCATCTTCCCAGACAGCCCATTCCAATGTTTAACAACCATTTCTGTGAAGAAATTTTTTCCTGATTTTCAACCTGAAACTCCCCTGGCACAGATTGAGGTTATGTTCTCTCATCCTGTCACTGGCTGCCTGGGAGAAGAGGTCAACCCCACCTGGGCACAGCCTCCTTTCAGACACCTATGGAGAATGATAAGGTCTCCCCTGAGCCTCCTTTTCCCTAGGATAAACACCCTCAGTTCCCTCAGCTGCTCCTCACAGGACTGGTGCTCCAGACCCTTCCCCAGCTCCATTCCCCTTCTCTGGACTCTCTCCAGCACCTCAGTGTCTTTCTTGCACTGAGGGCCCAGAACTGGACACAGCACTCGAGGTGTGGCCTCACCAGTGCCCAGCACAGGGGGACAATCCCTGCCCTGGCCCTGCTGCCCACACCATTGCTGATCCAGGCCAGGATGCCATTGGCCTTCTTGGCCCCCTGGGCACACCCTGGCTCGTGTTCAGTCACTGTCACCAGCACCCCCAGGTCCTTTCCAGCCACTTTGCCCCAGCCTGTGGCCCTGCCTGGGGCTGTTGTGACCCAAGGGCAAGACCTGGTACTGGGCCTTGTTGAACCTCACACCATTGGCCTCAGTCCATCGATCCAGCGTGTCCAGATCCCTCTGCAGACCCTGCACATGTAGCTCTGGAATAGCAACACGAAACTTTTAAAGTTTTCTGTGTAAGACTGGGCAGAAGGAGCTGAAGATGAACCTGAGGAAGAGCAGAACCAGGGCCTATAAAACACACAACCACAGGAAGCTATTCATCTTGGTGCTTCTCATCTTTCACCAATTAATATTAAAGAAATTACCACCTTGTTAATGAGAACAAGGAAAGAAGAATCATTGATAAATTTTGGACTCAGTATCAGATCATCAGTGGCTTTAGTTCGTCCACTATAATAAGGAGTACCACCATAGACAAGACACTGGGAGATAATATTAAATCCAGAAAACTCAATGAAGAGATGACAGTGTTATACAAGCGCACCTGTTACGCCATCTTTTCCCAATGAATAACCATCACTTCACACCATCCTTACTATAAGATCACTCTGTGGAATGAAATATTTGAGCTGATTAAATTTTATATCAGCCTCCAATAAAAAATCATCTTTATTTACACTTGATGAGGGGCCTTTCATTGTGCCAATATTGCCACTAACCTATTTGTAGCTTAGACATGTTTAGCTCTTTGTATTACTTTCAGATAAGTACAGAACCATGTATTAAAATGCACCTGAGAAACCTGATATGATGTCACAAGGGATTCCGCATCCTTATGTTATAATTTCCACACTCAAAAAGGCAGGAATGAATAAAAGTTCATTCTGCAGCAAGTTTGGGCAGTGTTCCGTGAAGGCTCCTGCCTTTTTAAAAGCAAGCCAAAATAACCTTTTGCAAAGTGGTTCCAAAACAGCAGAGAACACGGATTTTGTGTTGCACTCATCTGAGAAAGAGACTCTGCCATGGTGAAATCGCATCTGCTGCCAGCTGGGCTAATTTACTGGATGTTAGAGAAAACAGTAGAAAATGCAGCAGCAATTGGAAAACAATCTGTCAAGACAAAGAAGACATAGCTGAATATAACCCATCAAAAGTTGAAAATCAAGTAAGCATCATTGGAAAAGCAATGGGGAAATGTGTCTGTTGGGTTACTGTTGTCTGGCAGTAAAATGTCAGAAAATTTGGTTTGTCTGGGGCTCCAGGAATGTATGATGATATGATTTCTGTGGGACTGTTCATGTGAGAACTGAAAATAACAACAAAAAAGAAGTCATAAAACAATTGGAAAAGAAAACATGGTATTAACATCTACACGCGGTTGTCTGGAGAAAAAAATGTATGCAATGCCTTTGTTGCAGAATACCTGAATACTTAGACAAAAACATGCTGGGAGTCAGTGGTTTTACATCAAAAGAAATAACAAATAAAAATAACAAGGTAGTGTGTTAGACTCAGAGCATTAGATATCTGAAAATATTTTCATAGTAGCTACTGATATGGGCCTGGACCTACCTGTGCCAAACAAAAGGAACAAGGTCTGTGTCATGAAAGAGAGGTTGGTTCCCAGCTGTGGGCTACAGGACAGGGCCAGTCTCCATTCCCCATGGACTGCCAGCACTCACCAGCCTATTACTCAGGTAACAGTTAAGCCAGCTCAGCTGTTCTCCCCACAAGGCCCTGGGAGATCCTCCCCAGGAAAACACATTTTTCCATGCTTTTCACATAGTAATGGGAAAAGAAGAACACTCACCTGGCTAACTGAAGTCTCGACCCTGGTTCTCTGGAGAGCACCCTACATGATTTAGTGTCCTCTTGCTCCTACAGTATTTTTGCAAAGAGCCTGTGTGGCTCTGGGAGTGAAAAGGGGACATTTTCTCAGTTAGACACAAAAGGTTTAAATCTGGATTTCCCCAATATTACATGAATGCCACAATCACCATCCTTACCTAACCATACCAAGACTTTCCCAGAGTATCTGGGATTTTCAAACCTAGTTGCAAGATGTAAGCTAGAACTGGTTCTCTTGAGACCCTAAACTGCCAGTCCAGGCTCCCCACTCCACCACTTAGCAGAGTGTAAATCCAAGGCAAGCCCAAAGAAAGGCCATTCTGATTTCAGCATCTTCCCATGAAACCAGGCACTGTCAGGGCTCCTACTGGAGTGCTGAAGGTTTGGTTAATGCTGGTCTACGTCATCAGTGCACAGGTATGGTGATTCCAGGTCCTTATAGCTCTTTAACCTTAGAGTGAAAGAGCTCACTTGATGTTCTTCCATTTTATCAGTTGGTCTTTGGCCAACACACCAGATTTTACAGGCTGAGCAACATCCTAGTGCCAACAGGGCTTGCTCCCATTACACCCCCATGTGAGATCTCTCTGAGTCAGGTTTGAAAGAGCAAATTGACAGAGTCACTTCCAACCAGAGAGGCTACAGATTTGCTGTGTAACTATACACGTTTCCAGGGTCCATTTACTTTTCAGAAAATGCAGGAGTCCTGTTTGTCTGCCCTAAAAGCGAGGCCATGCCATTTCCTGTGTCTGTGGAATCTTCAAAGGCAGCTTGCAGAGACTTTGAGTCAGGCATCTCCCTCTTTCAATATCACATGCTTCTGCGGAAGCTATTAGTCACTTGTGTCATCTATTCTAGGATGGGACAAAAAGTTCAGCTCAGTGAAATACTTTGTAAATACAAATATATCCTAATAGGAAAACAACTTCCATTCCTCTATGGAAATTATAAACAAGAAAATAAAACACCTTTTTGAGATACTTGCTGGATCCACCTGTGGTATTTCTTAAGCACATGCTGTCAGTGTAACGAGCTGGATGATTTACCCACAGAGCATCCAAACACATTTTCAGTTACAGCTGCTCTGCACTTGCTAAAGAAAGGTACTTAGTCTCAGTGGACTCTGCACTGGCTGTACAAACAACTGGCTTCATCACTTTTGCTTTTTGTTTATTATATCAATAGCTAAGAAATAAACAGGTCCGTGTCTTGCATACCAGAAAAGAGTATGAAGGCAAAATAAATTTTGCTACTTATTTCAAATTATTCTACAGTTACCCACACATAGCAGGATTGGTGTGTTTTTTTCCAAAGCAGTAGAAGTTGGACAAGTTGCCAACGACAGACATGTTACTCCTCGAAATACACTTACCAGCTCCAAGAGTTTACAAAGACTTTCAAACATTTGAAGTACCAGAAACTTTCTGTTTCAAAATCTATGCATGGAAACATCTTCTCATTGAACTTTCCCATAAAATAAAGGCATATTGGTTATTTGTGGCCAGTGAGCAATTAAACCACGTAACAGTTCCTTAACAGAGACAAGTGAATTCCTAGGCAGTCAGACTCGCTAAAGAAAATGACAGCACCCACAAAGGAGAATGACTCAAACTATCACTGAGGTAATGGGCAAAACTGCATTCAGTATGTACATCCATCCTATACAAACTGTAGCTCTAGAGCCCGGGAGGAGATTACAACTATTCCAGTCTCTGACAGAAGGTCTGGTATATGTGTGCTTATATATTCTTCTTCTGTGTTTGTGTTAAAAAAGGAGTTTTGCGTTTTCTTTCAAGGACGTTAAAACTCTTAAGGCAGAACATGTACTTACACGTTTCTTAGCAAAGTACAGCCCTCTGCTCACAGTTGCCAGTCTGAGACCTCCCCAGCAGGGTGGCAGTAGGGCATCTGTGAAACTAGATCAGGGCTCCACTGCCTGACAGCCCCAGGGAGCAACTCCTCCTTCTGCAGCTGCACTGAAGATGTAGGGGAGGACCTTTCCCTGACAGCGGGAGGAGTGCAGAGAGGCCAGGCAGTGAAGGCTCTCACCCTCTGTCTCTGCAGCAGCCTAGTGGAACATGAATTAAATAGGCTGCTAAATGTCCAGGGTCTGCCAAGCACAGCACAAGCTGGGCTCCGTGTTGAGGGAACAAGCGCTGCTTCCTGAGCTGTGGAGTCACAAAGAGGCACCATGAACCCATTTTACAACCTTTCAGGCGTGCTGGGGAACCAGTGAAATGGAAATGGGTTTAAAGTGCCTTTAAGTTTAAATTGTGGGTTCAGATTACAGCAGGCCATTACAGAGATCAGTGGTGACCAACCATTACCTCCCTCTTTCCTCTTGAATGGCATGCACAGAAGTACTGGTCTTCTGAGGGCAGATTCCATGCTCAGAACCAAGGAAATGTCTCTGAATCCCAGAAAACGGCACCACAGGGAAGACTAAATGAACCTAAGTGCTGTAACCAGGAACAAAGTGATTTCAGGAAGGAAAATGGCCACAGTAGTGATGCTTATACTGCAGCATTCCTGGAAGTGTATAGGACTTTAAATGGCTAATACAGATTGAGTGAGACATCAGTGTATCACTCAGACAATCAATGAAGAAGGCAGTTGTTTGTTCTAGTTGATTCATCCCACTTCTGCTTATTTCTACACCTGATGTAATCTTATCGTAGGGTTTATTTTCAACAATATTTTGTGCAGCCATGTGTAAATGAGATCAGCTCTCCAGATACATTCATTTCTTTCAATGATCAAGCTCAGGTCCATTTTTGTCTGTGTAGTTACCTCAGTGCTCAAAGTCAAGACCTCTGTTGCCTTACTTAAAAATATCTTTCAGTATCTGCAGATTACTAGATTTACCATTAATCATTAACTGCTTCCAATTAATACAATCAGTCAAAATCCAAAGCAAGTTCATCCTGTTCCTTTCTGCACTTTGACCAAGACACTAGGAACACTACAACTCTATTTTTAAGGTAACAGTCATGCCAACAGACCTAACATCTGAATATCAACCTAGGCAACTTAACTCAGGCAGTCTGGGTGGTGGTTATATAGAAAAGGATTTTAATGATCTGACCTGATGAACTCCACAACTGGACTTCTTGAACATTTGCTTACGTCAAAATTCAAAATGTTCATGCCATAGATGATTTATTTCTAATAGAAATAATAGCTCTTGCCAGTTGCAGAGGGAAACAAGAGAAAAGGCAAACTGAGCTTCTAGTCTTGACATCTCTCTCTAAGCAAGACTCTCCCTTCTAGTAGGAGCAAAACTCACCTTGACACTCCCTCTTCCCAGGCAGTGTGGCAGATCATATCCTGCTTGCCTAAGGCACAGCCCAGCACATGAATTGTGCCTTTCAAACAAACCCCTGGGTCTGCTTCCAAATGACCTTCCCATTTTTAGAAACTCCATCTAATCCCAGAAAGATTGCCTGTAGTCTACCTATCTCCCCCTGCCTCTCTAACCAACCACTTCCACGGTACTCACTGCCAGCCAGGCAGTTTCCCGGGGGCTTTGTATGTCTCAAAACAACTTCCGACATGCTTCTCCCTTAGAGATGCAATTTCATTGATAAGTACTTGAATGTCTGTATTTGTATATGAAATGCAAGCTCTTGATTACTCGTTTTTCATTCTCTCAAGAATTTCTTCACCAATGGGCTTTCATGCACCACATCTCGTACCTGTGCAAGATAACTGGAACAAATCACTGTCATCACTCATGTTTTACATTCTGATCTACTGCTTGTGTTCTTGCAAGGAGTTCTAACACTCCCATTGCAATGCCCAATTTGCTCCTCCTTTGTTTTTTCCCAACAAATGTATGTAAACTAAAGCCCCTCTCACTGTGAAGCCATCCAAATGTTTTGCAGCTAAAACCTCAGTCTGCAAATAACTTCACGTCTAGCAGAGCCTACCAGCATGTATAAAGCATTTCCACAGAAATAACCAAGCAGCAAGACTGGAAATGAGGAAATGATCACGTAAAGCAAGCATTTTGCCATGCAGAATCTCCCTACAAACAGATGTGAAAATATAGATTTCACCAGTTGCAATGAAAGAACATTTTGTTCTGGGACTGCATTTGGGATATGCAAGCTCTGGCAGGAATAATTTAGCTTGAAATGAGTGGAGATAAATAATTACAGTTTCCATTGAATATGCCAGGACAATTATTTTCAGTCGGTTTAAAAATATTCACAGAATGTACTTCAACATAGCATCACAAAGACTGACTTAAAAAAAGTGGTGCAAAGCAGATTGGAGGCCACGTAAGTAGACTCGCTGCTGATTTAGGAATTGTAGAAGGTAGCAAATGCTACTGCAGCAAAAGCCCTCACCCATATTTTAATAAAAGGAAAATGTAAAGGGTTTATCACCATTTCTGTCTAACTTTCTCTTTATTTCCAAAACAGTACTTTCTGAAGTGTAGGAGGGGGACACAACTCAGTACTGCTGAGAGACAGATTTCTGTGCACAGGGCACTGATTCATGGCGTACGGGAAGCTGCTCCCCAGGGCCACAAGCATTTCTGATGTCTCAAGAGGAAGTTCCTCACCTCAGTTTACAGGAACTGCAAACTAGCTAAGTCCTGACTGAGAAAAAAATCGGGTTGTACAGTGCATTTGGTGTGAGGCTGAAGTGAGGGGGTACTTTCGATCAAGATAAAAATCAAAGAATAAACACCCCTAATGTATTTAAGAACTTTCTATTTTAAAATCAGCTGCAGTTAAATAACAGAAAATCTTTCTGAAATAAGCCCAGTGAAGTCCTGTTTGAACAAGTTAAAATCAATGCATTTATTTTGATACTACATTCCTGGAAGTGGTAGACATAGCCAGGTCAGGGGCACCTGATGAGATGTCTCTCCTTTTCCAGCCACACGCACTGAGTTGCACTGAGAACAGCACAGCAGCCACCCCAGCACACGTGCAATTTAAAAAAATACAACATTAGAAAACTCAGAAGAATGCTGTAACTGGCAATGGGATTCTCTTTTGTCTCTGCACTTCACAGATATTTAAAGAAAGCACAAAAACTTTAAGTATATGGATCATAAACAAAAAGTTTATTGATTTAATACATGTTTTCAAGGCACTTTGATGTCGCCGTTTAGAACTCCACTTGGTAAAAAGGAGAATCCTTCAGAAACTCCATCTTTACTAAATAAAACGCACAACTTCAAGGCCAAGAGAAACAACCAAAATACACAAGCCAGATTCTGACCATAAAATATGTGTGTTCCTAGAATCTCAAAAGAATCCATAAGCACAAAATGGGCTGGATTTTTTTGCATTTTCTAGACTGACTGTAATTTAGGAAACCCAGTATGGGATTCATCCTAGCTAAATTTGTCATGTCAAACCTGGACTAGCTAAGCCAGAGCAGACTTACCTCATCTTTAAATATCTATGTATGAACAAAATAAACAGTGCTCTGCCAAAGACTATTCTGCACTGTCCACAGGGAAAATTTAACACCATCAGAGTTTTTAATGTTGGGTGTTTTTTATTACGGGTTCAGGGTGGGATTTTAAAGCTAAATTCATATGTAGTTATCAGTTACAATATTGTCTCTGCATTTTGCATTAAACCATGTAATCACTGATTAACAATAAACTTACACTCATATAAAGTTTTCACCAAAACATTCCATAATAAGGCAGACACTTTGGCACAGTTGTCTCACAGCAGCAAAAACTGAGGAAGAAAACTGAATGCTGGCACACTTCCCTAATTAATTAGGCATTAAGGCTCATTTTAACTATAGAAACGAAAACAAAACTGAAAAAAAAATCCTCAATGCTTTAAAAATTGAGCAAAATGCATGAGATAAAATCCCAAAATGGCTAATGTACTTGAAATGAACATCTGTTGTCAACCAAAACCATGTCAGAAACAGAGCAAGATTTTAGTCCTTACGCTAAAGCCAAAAGAGCCAGCACAAATTCCACCACGTTTTTTGATGTTCTTATGTAGTACTTTTTTCTCCTAGCATGCAAATGCTTGAACTCAAGAATGCCCATTCAATTGTGGAGTTATAACTGCACTGTGGTTTTTTTTACTATTACATCATGGTCTCATTTTTCACATCACCAGCACTACATACGCCCTATTTCCACCACACACCGAACACCACAAATCTAGGCACACTGTCTTTACACCGATACACTTAGCAAAATCTCATACAGAACAGATTTCATTTCTGTATATTTGTTCACCCCATCGCAAGCTGACAGTGTGGATTTTGTCACCAGACTCCAGGAGTTTCCAGCAGTGCACTATTTTGATATCAAACTGTAGGCACACCACTTGGTAGGATTTGGAGCATGAGGCATCTTTTGCTGTTGACAGGAACGTCTCAGAACTAGAAAAATGTGAGGCAGGCTTATTCATATGTCAGGAAAGTGCTGAGATTAAAATTCTTTACTCCTCCTTGGAGTGTGGCCTGGAGAAGGTGTAAAGGGATCAGGTTGCCACTACCGTCTAGAAGGCACTGGAGGGAGGTTGCATCTGACAGCTGGGATCTGGAGGAAGCTGATGTTTGCTTGGCTTTGGTAGAAGGGGTTCCAGGAAATGGCAAGAGACATACAGCTGTACCTCTACGACGGGTGCAGGGCTGTCCCTGTGGTGGCTGGCAACACCACCTCTCTGGCTGACAGTCACTCCAAACAGTCCCAGAGATCTCCTCTGGGAAAACAGGAATGGTCCACCACACAGATCTACAGTGATCCACCTGAGACACGTAAACATCCAGAGCCCTTTACACTGATCTCATGCTTGAACTCACACACTAGCATCAGGGAAGATACAATAATGACAAATGCAAAAAACTGTATGACAGGGTTCTAATACATTTTAGTTTAAACTTATGAAGGGTTCACACCTTTAGTTTCTAGTGCTCTAATAACTTGACCAGCTGAAGATGTGGCTTGTATATTTTCCACTGACATGGACTACTCATCTTGAAGTAGGCTCTAAAAAATGCACCACACTCATGTCTGCCCATGGCAGAGGTGGTGAAGATGAGGACTACCCCCACTGCTCCTGTGTTCAGCTCCCAGAACACAGCAGTATGCAGAGTTTACATCTGGCCCTCCTTGTGGGTGAAAATTTCCCATAACTGCAATCAATAAATGACAGAAACACACTTAATCATCAAACATTTAAAAAATCATCCAAAACAAAGTAGAATGAAATGAATAGCACCAAGGATCTTGAGGTCAGTAAATTCATTCAATAAAAATGAAAATGACAGTACCTAAATAAAATTAGGCCTAAATAAAAATGGCATTTCAGTGTTTATTGAGTGCTGAGACTGCTAAGAACAGTGTTTTTATAAAGAGGCTGGATGGAAGCTATAGCAATTTAAAGGCAAAAAAGTAGATGAGAAGTTCACTGTTAATAAGAGACTGGTAATGACCACAGCACCATTTTCCTGAAGTCAGTTCATTTTTGGTAGTCAACTGGAATTTTATTATTTGTTCTCAGTGGAAATAAAATCGAGCCTTAACTGGAGACTGCACATCACTACTGAGCTTGGATTTCCAAAAATAGGAAAATATTCCCTTGGCACAGAAATTATTGCACATTTTATCACCAGAGCAAAGGTGGAGTACATATTATCTGGTAGTAGTGCAGAAGGCATATTTGTTCAGTGTTCTGGAAAATGAAGGGTAAACTGTGACATTTCAGAAGAGGACACACACTATGTTGCAGGATTGCTTCTGTCAGTAGCTCCGGGACACATGACAGTATGCAGTGCAGGACTTGATTCTACTGCCATCTGCTTGAGTACATAGACTCAAGAGAAAGCTCTGTTTGCTTCACAGAAAGCAGAATTTACCCCTTTTTTCAGAAGCAGGAAATTTTATGCAAATCCACACATCGTCAAAGCCAAAAGATAATTAAGCAGACAAACTGACAGATACTCAGTTTTTGTCATGTGGAGTAGAGGTAAAGGATGTATTTTACCAGTTTTCAGACACTAAAGGCTAGAGTTCAGTATCAAATAAGGAAAAAAGAAACCGAAAGAACAAACAACATCTCACAGTATATTCCACTAGAATCCTTATTCCCTGCTGTATTGTTGTTGCTGAATTGAATTCTGGATATCCAATTCGGTGACCTGTCAGAATATTCACAGTTTTGTTTCTCTAATATTGGCCTCTGAACCGCCTTCAGGTCAAAATGACATTATTGAAATTAGCACCATGGAAAAATTATTCAAGTAACTTGAAGTTCTTCAAAGAGAAGTAGTGATTCAGAAGGAATAAAAGACCTTCATAGCAAAACTGTTTTTTTTAAAAAAAGAACAACAATTCTATTTAAAATATCTAATCCATGACAGAGCTTTCTATTTTACCTGTCATGGGAAAGAAACACTGCATATATGAGGTGCACTCAAAATCCATGAGGCCAAATTCCCCAGTGAATTAAGTGAGAATTTTGTTGACATAGCTACTGCAAATCTTCTATTATGGCCATTGTAATCAGTAGGATTATTATCATTATTATCATTATTTCACAGGTATTTAAATTTCATCTACACACAATGTATGATTTGACCTATATAACAAATGAGTGTAATAAAGAACAAATTATATGTCTACAACATATATTCACTTTTCCATACTACATCAATTAGCATGACCAAAACTGGTGTAACTATACCCAATACTGATTGCGTTTCAAAGTTGGGTTTGTTTTTCGACAATATTGGATAATTTCAGGATCAAAATTTAAAAAGCTGTTTTTCAGATACCCCTCTGTAGTTGAAGAAACCACTGTAGACAGCAGCTGCTCATGTTTTACTGCCACAAATGTTGAAGCTGTACTTCCCTCAGCCCCCTTCAGGAGAGGAGTCACTGTGACAGTGGGCACAGTCAAGCTCCGTTCCAGACATCGATCTACACTGCTGAGGATTGAATCTGTTTGACTGTTGACTACAGGTTTTGTCTTCTCTTTCTTCTGACACATTAACAAAACGCACACAGAAGTAACAGCAACAATGAGCAGCACAGACACCAGGACCAGCGGGATAATGATGTACCAAGGGTTGCTTTCACCTGCCTGCTCTCTGGGACTCCTAGCATTAACCTGGTTTGTAGTCTTCAGCTCCACAGATATACTTGTTCCCACTGCCTGATTCAGCAATGGACCATCCTCTGGTAGGTTTTCCCAGTGATTCAGCCGTGGCCACACAGTTGGTTCAGTCTTCTGTGGTGCTACTGCAGGCTCTTCATTCTGTGAGGAGGCTAGTGCCTTATCCTTTGAGGTAGAGCGAGCTTTCAAAGTGCTGGTTAGAAAAGGCACTTCTGTTGTTAAACCCTGCACAAGTGGAGGACTGTGTGGCACAATGGAATACTGAAAACAGCCAATAGCAGGCTGCACAGCATCTGCCGTGAGTACAAATGTAAACGAGTCATTCAACAGATCAATGCCCGTCATATTTGTGTCTATGTCTAGCAGCAGAACACCACTATCAAGGTCAGCCTGGGTGAACACCTGAATATCTTCAAACACTGCATCGTTCACAAATCTTTTCTTTACAATCCTTCCATGAGAGGGAGGAACTATCACTTCAAATCTAGGATTACTGTTTGTCAAATTAGCTAGCTCAGAAGCATCCAGGTCACTGCTTCCAAATTTATAAGCTGCTTGATTTGAAATCTGCAGGTCAGATACAATTTGTACTAAAGGCTTGGCTGTGATGTTCAGCACTTGTCCTGTTAGATTGCCTTCTGCAGTAAAAAGCATAAACTCCAGTACTTCACTGGAAGCAGTGAGATTTGTCAGGTGGTAGGAGAGCCTTCCTGAGTACAAATCTGCCTGCTCAAATTTAGTAACCTGCTCATTTCCAATCATGAGGTGCCCATATTTGAGTGGCTGAGTTATTTCATATATGATAGTAGTGCTTTTTCCATTTGTGACAGCTGAAAGCTGAACATCAGTAATAGTGACAGATGTCTGGCCCTGTGGCAGCACAATATTGGTAAGGTTGACTAGGACAAGTGCAATTGGTATGACTTCAAGACTGAACAGTTTGTATAAAGGGCGATGTTTACCATCAGTCACGCTGAAATAAAACACCCCAGAAGATGAACTTCCATCCTGTACAAACCAGACTTCACCACTGTCAACATCAGCTTGTGTGAAATCTTTTATAGAGACACTGAGATTGCTTTTCATTGCTAAGTAACCATTATTGGGGTTGCTAACAATGGTGTATTTCAGCTCAGATGGGGCATTATCTAAGTCTTCGACTTTCAGATTCTCTGCCCCCAGCATTGACACATCTCCCTGCAGGACTTTCAAGTGCAGCCTTTTAGTCTTCAGTTCTGGAGATTGATCATTCACTGGGAAAATAGTGATATTAAACACCTCCTCTAAAACTTCACTATGGGGGTTTGTAGCAGGCTTGCTCTTTAGGTTTAACCAAACAGCAAAAGTGAAACTGTCATTTAGAGATTCAGAATTATCATGTATGTACATAATTCCAAATTTGTCCAGTACATACTGGGAGAAGTTGGGCTTTTCTTCGGTAACATTTCGTTCTCCAACAACAATCATGCCATGTTGAGGTAAAGACAGAACCTGATACCAGACTTCATACATGGAGCGTTGTACATCAGGTAGCTTAATCAATAGGTTAGAAGCATCTAAATTTGTTCCGTTGATTAATACTCTACCTCCTTCCTGGACTATGGCACCTGGCAGAAATTAAAAGACAATCTTAGAAATGGAATATTTTATAGTTGTGCTATTACAGAAACTACGTATCAAATACTGATGATGCTCAAGAAATTTTCTCCTTTGTGGTATCCTTGATTTCCATATGTCATGGATAAAAATATATCATCACTACTTTTAAAATACAGTCAGATATAAGAGACAAGATTTTTGAGTGATGCATACACTAAGATTAAAGAAATACCAGTATCTCAAAGCTTCTGATAGTGTTTTTCATCCGCCATTATAGAAAACAAAATATCTTCTATAGCAGTAGGAAGCATTAAACATATGTAGCTCTATAATTTCTAAGGGTGCAGTGAACACAGCTTTCCAAGCCACTACCCTACAGTACTCTGTGACTCAGAAGTATTCTGGTCACTGCTTACTGAAGAATTTTTTGTTTTTTCTCCGCTCTTCAATGGACTTCTGACAGATCCAAAACAATTTTGAGGCCAAACAGTGAAGGATTTTTACCTGTATTTGCTAGAAGACGACTATTCTGATCATGCCTGTCAATTTCATATGAAATGACAACATGGAACATCTGGATATCCAAAGCTGATGGTGGAGAGGAGACAGTAAATGTAAAGAAATCTTCTGCACTCCAGTCAGCTGACCCAGCATGTAAGTGTTCATACATGATCACACCTTCATCAATCTGTTCCCAGTAAAGAGAAGACATACATATAAGAGGAAGGTCATTATAAACAGAGGAATGTTGAGGACAGGAAAAAGTATCTTGAGAACATTGTTCAAAAAGACCTTTGTACCTTAGTCCATGCACAGCATATAAAGAATCACAGAACTGTTTAGGTTGCAAAAGATCAAACCCAACTGCTAACCCAGCACTGCCAAGTCCACCACTAAATCATGTCCCAAATGCCACATCTACACATCTTTTAAAATATCCAGGTTGGTGATTCAATCACTTTTCTGGACAGTCTGGTTCAATACTCGGCCATGTTTTGCATGAAAAAAGGTGTCCTACATTTCCAGTTAAAGCTCCCCTGGCACAGATTGAAGCCATGTCCTCTCATCCTACTGCTTGTGGCTTGGGCAAAGAGGCCAACACTCACCGGGCCATGACCTCTTTCCAGGCAGCTGCAGGGAGTGATAAGGTCTCCCCTGAGCCTCCTTTTCCCTAGGATAAACACCCTCAGTTCCCTCAGCTGCTCCTCACAGAACTGGTGCTCCAGACCCTTCCCCAGCTCCATTGCCCTTCTCTGGACTCACTCCAGCACCTCAGTGTCTTTCTTGCACTGAGGGCCCAGAACTGGACACAGCACTCGAGGTGTGGCCTCACCAGTGCCCAGCACAGGGGGACAATCCCTGCCCTGGCCCTGCTGCCCACACCATTGCTGATCCAGGCCAGGATGCCATTGGCCTTCTTGGCCCCCTGGGCACACCCTGGCTCGTGTTCAGTCACTGTCACCAGCACCCCCAGGTCCTTTCCAGCCACTCTGTCCCAGCCTGTGGCCCTGCCTGGGGCTGTTGTGACCCAAGGGCAGGACCTGGCACTGGGCCTTGTTGAACCTCACACCATTGGCCTCAGCCCATTGATTCAGCCTGTATGGACACAGATTATCCGGCATTTCTCTTTCTATTAAGATAGATTCTGTGTTGCCAGATAAACACCTGAAGGCAAGTGAAATGTTACTGGGCATGAATGCTTAGAAAAGCTTTCGATGAAGAGCAGAGAGATATATAACACTGAGAAACTACCTCAAATTGGCAATGGTAATGGTCATCATGAGCTCAGATAAACTGTATTTTTGGTAAATCTGTGTCCAGAGTTTTCTTTGTAAGGATACTAGCAGGATGGGATTACTTGTCTTGAAAAAGCATATGAAAGGCTGAATGCTGGAGAAGTAACAGAGTTACTTCCCACAAATGCAGTTACTTCCCACAAATAGGAAAAGATACTTGGTAAGAGACTAAGAAAACCAGAAGGCAGTGTAGTGACCACTGATATTTACTCTCACTTACAGGCAAAAAGTTGATGAAACTACAGAGTGGAAAATCTCTACATCATGGCAAGATGGGGATTCCTAAAAGAAAGGAAAGAATCTGGTTTGCCCTATCCCTGCCTGCACTGACCTTGCAGATCATCATCCTCAAGGAATCTAATCAGTCCACTGTGAATCAAGCTTCAAAGTATTTCAAAATACTGCAGTAAATCTCCAGAGAAACAAATCTTGTATGTACAAGACAAAACTATTTATCTCTTTAGACCCCAAAGCAAAAGACAGTATTTTCAGATTATTGCTCATCAGCTGGAATATACCTGAATTTTAAGATCAATACTATAATACATTAGATTTGTAATAGAATTCCTAATGACAACAAGACCAGAACACTTACTGAATCTTATCCAGTACATTCAGCGTCTGGCCTGCTTGATAATTAATTCACTGGCCTGGAGAGATGACAGTTACACCTATTAAATCCTTGGCAAGTTCCCAGGCAACCACTGATCTGACCTGCACATTGCACATGCTAGTTTGTAATTGCCGAGAGATCCCTGTCTGAGATGGTGCTGGTTTTAGATTTACTATTTTAACACACTCCTCACACCCTGCAAACACCTTGAAGGAACTCCTTAGTACACACTTCTATCACATATGCTTGAAAGATGTGGAAAAAGAAAACAATCCCCCCCTGCTGTTATCACAGACGAAGCATTTTAGCAGTACAAAATCTGAGGTGTGAATACTGAGAGATTGAATACTGAAATTACTGCAACAGCCCCCACTGAGATCACTACACAAATTGGCCTTTCAAGGTCATTTTTCTCAGCAGCCTCAAAACCATTCCAATTTTTCTCTAGAAAATTCAGACTGATGTGATAAAATCCTTTATGCACATCTCCAGGTTCCTGCTTTCCCTATACCGATTTAATTCTTAATGGCTACTATAGGACAAACCAAAAAAATTAATAGCAAAAGGATATGTTAGTTCTGGGTAACTTTCCAAAATCTCTCTAGCGTTTCAAGCTGAGGACAGCAAATTTTTGTAATAAATACAGGCACAATACACATCCTTTAAACTGAGCTGTGTTTAGTATCAATCTTAATTGGTTGGTAGTTCTGGGGTTTTTTGACTGGAAATCCATTCTAATGTCTGGGTTAAGAACAGAATGGAATTGGTGAGGATTTCTGTGTTTACCTCTGCAGTGACTGTATATAATGAAGAAGCTGTGGCTTGCTGCAAGATGAAAAGACTTCTAAGGTATCACAGAAAGTACTGCAGAGAAAACAAAAAGCCAACATTTTGTTGAAAAACTCCTATGTTACTCAAGAGTGTTTAATGTGCAAATAATTCTTATATTAGGTGAACAACATCTGTTCAAGAAAAATGTCTTGGAATGCAATAGTAATTTGTTTCTTTTGGGTTTTGTTTTTCCCTTTGGCAACAAAGCAATAAACCACAGGGCCTATGGAAGAGTTCAGCACCCCAGCAAAAGGAGTAACTAAATGCTTTTCCAAAGTGAAATTTCAAGTTCCTCAACACAGAATTAAGTCAATGAAAACCCACAAACGTACACTAATGCAAACTTTTTTTCAATTCAAATCAGTTTTACAAGCTTATTACCAAACAGAAAGTAAATGCTTTAGTCTCTGTTACTTGGAAAATGTACAATCTTTGTAACATAAATGCAATTTTCTTCACTCATATTTAATATCCTGTGATTACAACACAGTGGACTGAAAGTTTATTTAGGATCCCTTTTCTCTCCCTTGTATCTCATTCTCTACCAGAATAAATAGCAAGCTTGTTTGGATACTTGAATTCCACCTGTGAGAAGTCATTTAGCTCTACTTGTTTGAAATTAAAATGGCCAATAGAAATATCTCCAACAGACAAGAAAAGCACACATATTATTTCAGCCCAAAACCTTACACAGTTTACAAAGTTAAAAGGAAAGTTAGCTACACATTAGTAAAAACTAAAGCTACAGAGAACAAGTGACATGTTCTGAACATGGTACTGTCCAATAAAGACACATAATGGTCATATCCATGGGCAAAAAGAGTGACACTTCAAAACCTTAGCTGAAACATTTTCTGTCTAACATGCCTAACTGTTTCATCTAATACTCACACACTTTGGGATCAGAAAGGTACAGTGTCATTATACAATTCATCTCTTTCATAAAACAAGACAAAACTCAGCAACTTTTGAAACAAGACCAATAACATAATGGGATTACAACACGTTTTTTTATAAGAACCATTCTGTGTTCATCTTGATTTATAAAATCCAGGTGGAGACCTATTCCACAACCATCCTTGGTCAAGTTGTTTCAAAGTCTCATGACAACAAATAAAAATGTCAGTCCTTTTTCCAGGTTTTACTGCCCAAGCTTCAAAACCTGGCCAATAGATTTCCTTATTCCTTCACATATTAAATCAAATAGCTACATTTAAAATCTGTAAACATATGTTTTTCCATGAGCAAAGTCAGAAGATTGACCCCCTTTTATTTCCCTCACTTCAATTTTCTGAGAATAGCTTAATGCATGCTGAAGATAGTTATATTCAGATTCTGCACACAGACAATTCCTTTTGCAAAATAATTTTTCCATCAAGTTACATAAGCTGCCACGTTTTAGTCATCCAGTAAGACAACCTGTATCACAGTTAGGATACTTCAAACACTTAGTACCACAGCCAATCCAGTCAGTAAAAGTCATCTTGGGGACACCCTTGAGGATTGTGTACAGCTGAAACGAATCTGATACTTAAGACTTTTCTGCTCCTTCTGTCAAAAACTAAAAGCTTACAACCTCTGACTGCTGGTTAATGGCACCAGAAAAGCTCTTCTTGACAAATAGTGCTTCAAGCAAAACAGTGGGAATTGCCAAGACCCTGCTAATATCCAAGCAGAGGGGAACAAAGGCTCGTCTTGTGTTCATTACTAGATGCCAGATATTTAATGACATAGCAAATCTGTGTGATTGCACTGATGGGTCACATATGCCTAGTTACTTAACAGATATAAATGGATCACACGAAGAATGAGCAACTGAGATGCCCTCTGAAGTAACAATCTACCCCTCAACTAGTTGTTATAAAGTAAATGCTTACCATAGACTGCGTAAAACTGAAGATTTCCTGAGTATTACCATCAGAATCTACTCTGATCAGCCTTCCAAGTTTTGGGGAAGTTACCATCACAAAAGTTATAGTTCTGTTTCCTGCATTGGTCACATCATTGGTTACAGCTTTCAGATCATGTTGTGAAATAGGTTTCCTGGAACCTAAAAAACGTCAAGTAGAGGAAGAAGATTTACAACAGCATTTTTTCCCAAAAGTCAAAGTTTTGTATGCACAACTCACACATTCACAAAGGTATTCTACTTAGCATTTTAATGACATTTTATAGGATCAGCAGGGTTACTCTTTTTCTAGTTACCTTCTGGTTACAACCCTTTCACAGCTTTTTCAAGTAAAAAGCCCATTAGTACGATGTACCCTTGTTCAAAAAATGCAGTTCTCTTCAGCACATGTAATTGCTAAATACTGGCTTCTGCAAAAACTACCCAAAGTATACAATAGATCATGCATAAGAAGTTCTGTTTCTACATCACATGTCTAGAACCAAATCCAAACTCCAATGTTTTTGGTATTCCCAGTTGCCATAGAAGACGCAGGTGATTCAACTGAGAAAACCTCAACATGGCCAAGTTTCTAGTGAACACATAAATCAAACATTAACAAAAGCATGCTTTATCAATTTGATGAAATATGATTTTCATTAAATAAAATTAAAACTTAAGGACTGAATCTAAAAAAACTAGGAAAAACATCACAGAACAGAAATAACAGACTGAACTAAAATAATGTATTATTTATTAAGACAGATGGAGACTGAGTGGTAACAAAATCCTTTTAATACATAGCATCACACTAACCTTACTAAGGTTAGTCCCTTCTGGCTTAAAGATTATAAAGAGCTTTCTGGCATTAGTCAAACCAAGACAATTTTTGACACACCTGGGGCAGTAATTTCCTAAAAGCTAGTAACTTCCTAAAAGGAAAAAAAAAAACAAAAAGAAAAAAAAAATCTGGCTTCTTTTTGATGCAGTTTCAAGGTACACAATCAGCAAACTAAAATTTATGCTCAATGATAATTTTAGAGGAGCAGGATTCTCATCATCTTACTCCCCCTCTATCCCCACTTCTGCCTCCGTTTTCAGATTTTCTCTTTTCCTTGAGCAACAAGGTTAAACAGGTCTCAATACATAATTTTAAAAGAAAAAAATATGGTAAGGACAGTGAAGAATACGGATGCTTTGAAAGCCATTATTAATACCAGGAGTCTACTTGCTCACATCTGCTTGTGCTCTGGTTCAAGTAACAACTGCTTCGAAACAGAGTTATTATCTTCTGTCTATGCCTGTTTTCCCATTTTTACCTTCACATGTCTCTCTGTGTCCATACTGTTTTGAAAAGTGAAGGAGTCTCTCAGGTTGAGAAAAATTCTCTCAAACAATAACTAATTCAAGAAGTCTCCCTCCTCGTCCTCTCCCTTCTTTTCCCTTTTTTCTGTGACAGGGAGAGAGGGAACCATGACCTTGTTCATACAGCAGATGTGGTCAAGAATGTACAACTTAGCACGACGGTTGATCAGACCACATAAATCTGCAAATGCAGTTATTTATCAACATCCTGCTAGTTACGCAAATCAGGCCCTATTGCCTTAACAGAGTGGGACAGAATAACTCTAAAACATGGTCACACTGTAGTGATGGAAGTCACTGCTCCAGTTTTTGATGACCACACCAGGGTACCACACCACTGCCATCAAAGGCAGGGCCATGGGGAGCAGGGACATCTGTCACAAAACCCCCTCGATTCCTAACAGACCTGGCCTCACTCACTGAACACAATAGGCCGAAATACAGCCTAGAGACACAGACAACAAAGTCTATCGTGCTCTTCTGCAAAATGGCATCCTCCCCCAAACATAACCTTCTCTTTCTCCCACTTCTGACCTGAGAGTTGAGAACCTTCCCTGGCACCCACAGTAGTCCTCTGGTCTGACACCTCAACAGGGAGAGGAAGGTTATTTGCCAGCCAGCAGACTGGGTGAAGAAAAATGAAGTGAGAATACTCCCTGTGTGCTCCCAATCACAGAAGAAGAGGTCAAAAAAACCTCACCCAAACACAGCAGACAGGAACAGAGAGAGGAGGAAGACACACAACAAGAACAGGTGACACTGGGTAGGGCTAATTGATTCAAGCAGAGTGCAACACCATGATGTTGGTGCCTAATAATTTTGTTACACATTTTTACGGCCTGTTTAAGATTTGGAAAATGCTTTGTTTGGCATGAGCATTCTCCCTAACATTGCTACACAGTTAGGAATCATCTCATCCACAGACTGATTAGACAGCAGCTCTGCTTCCAATTAACTACAAGTCAGGCTTACTGTCCTCAGAGAAACTCAGTTCGTTTCTTGTTTGAGCCTTCCTGAAGAAGTAAATCCTCCCACTGCACATACAGTATACAGCATATAGTATACAGCAGAAAAAGCTAATATATCTAGCAGTCAATTTTCTGAATATGCTGAATAAAACAAGCTTCTGTTAAAAAAGAAAAAAAACCCTATAAATTACATAAACAGATCTGGTATACCCAATACAAAAGAAGACAGGAGTTTATGATCTTATAAAATTGCAGAACAATATGTTTTAGAGAATAGTTTACACCCAGTCATGAAGACACAGTAAATTCTTCACAATAAATTCAATTTTTACTACCCCAGAGAGAAGATTTCTCAAGCTGGCTCAAAATTAACCTTTTTTAGTTGTGCTAGAAAATCTAACAGGACACTGGCTGTTGTTTTTATAGATATTAATCACTTGGCACCCTCGTTGTTGTAATAGTCATTTCATGATGGCGAAGTACAGCTGAAAGCCATACAGCTCCAGAATGTCTCTAAAAAATACCATAAAGAGAACATGTGAAAAAGCTAGTAACACTTTGTAACATCTTAAAGGAATTTTGCTAACCCAAAGCAAGTGAGAATTCAGGGAAAAAACTGCAGTCTTGGATGAATACAGTTTGCAGTGCTGAAAGAAATACTGTGTATTCTGTAACTGAAGAACTGACTGACAGCCTAGAGACTTTGCCTTCTATGGAAGTATTAGTCAAACTTTTTTTACAATTATCATTGGCTTAAGATAGAATTCCAGTAAATCCTTGCACCCAAGGCAACCTTACACACCAAACTGCAGGTTAATAAGCTTTGTAAGTGGATTTATGTGAATCCCATTTACATTGACTGAATTAGAAGATCATGCTGCTACAATCTTATTTTTTGTTGTCTGTATTTAAGCAGCTTTTGTTACAAACATTTGTTTATGCAACTTATATTCAGGAAGTTTAAGAAGATAAAGTGCTCCTCTTCCATATCCAATTAATAAATCAAGGTAGAGATTACAACCTCTAGAATTCATCAAGTTCTGAGTTATCTCTCTGATTTTACAAATCACATTCAGAGGGAAAAAAACAGAAGACAGCACAAACAAAAGTGTGATGCAAGACTCTGCTGAGAGAAAACTAATGTTTATTTCTCCTTTAATCCTGCAATAAATGTTATATTCCTAACTCAATGAGGGATTACTCTTGCCAGTGCAAAGGAGTAGATGGCTCTGGTGAGACCTTTTGGCACATCAACTCCTTCGATGGTATGATTTCATTAAAAAATACTCAGCTGCTGAACCAACTAGCATAATGCACAAATATGAATCAAAGTTTTCAGTCTTTCTGATTCCTCAATGAATCTGTGCTGCTGTCTGTAACCCAATTTAAACAAAAGAAAAGTGAACTAGCAATCTGGAAAACTTACATGTGCTATTCAGAATCTCAAGGACACAAGCTTTTATTTACCTCTATTGCTTTTACAAGGCGCTTTCACAACTATCTAAGAGACATCTCTAAACATTTGAATGAACTACAGAGATTTTAAACAAACCTGAATATAGGAAATCTCCAAATCTTAGGCAAATGTGTTATTATCACATTGTACTTGAACACTTCCCTGACAGTTTCTCGGACTCCAAGCATGCGTATTTCAAAAAGTTAAAGACTACAAAGCTAAAAAGCAGCATGCTGTTTCAGAAAACATTAACCCCTTTTTTAAAAACTCACATAAATGTTCCCAGCTACAGTTTTTCATAGTTTAGTAAGTTAAGCATCGGACAAATAACTCTATATTAGGCAACATTTTCAAGTGGAAAAAATCATGATCATCTCAAAAAACAGACCTGGAAAGACTCCGAGCCCTTTGTTCACTTTGAGGCTAATGACCAGCATCTGAGCTGTGATGCTAAAAATCTGCCGGGGTGCAAAGTTCAAACCATCTGTCACCTGGAAGTTGAAGCCTCCAGACATTGCTCCTGTGGAAATCAAAATCATAAATTCACTCTTGTATTATTCTGTCACACAAAACACAAACATACACTGGACACCTTTCACTCTAGACTACAGTGATATTGTTGGGGAATACATGCAACAGTGCATGTAGCCCTGAGTGCAGCTGCAGTGGAGCGGCAGGCTGAGCTCTGGGTGGCAGATCCTGAGGCAAGAGGTCCTGAACTGCTGACCCTTTGCTTAACAAAGGACACAGGGACCTGCTTCCAGGGGACCAACACTCAGAAACACGGCAAGAGCTGGTGAGGCCAGACTTCCGTGGCTTAGATTGCAAAGTCCTCTGGTCAGGGTCCCCTGTCAAGGGCTCCCTACAGAGCTGTTATTCTGTTGTTGCACAATAATTAAATTATTTTCAGGATACAGGCACCTAAGATTCTGCTAAGGGAAACGTCAGATCAAGTCAGTGAGGAAACCTTGTCTGATTGTGTGAGTGTTAGGTACATAGGGAGTCGAGCAGGGCTCACAGGAGCCAACAGATGTGAAGGGGTGTCTGCCTCAACAATCAAAGTCTTGGGTGGTGTCAGTGTGACTGCCAGAGTGACTCCTGGATGGGCAGGGAGGAAAGTTTCCTTAGCAAAATATCCAAAATCATCCTGAAAACAACTTTGGATCAGAGCCGTTGTATCTAAATTAGAATTAAATAAATTGATAATGTAATTAACACATTCCCCAGAAAGAATTACTGACTGTTGTTTTCAGTGAAGGCCAGACACCCCTTAGATGTAAATCAGCAAGAATGCCCCCTTCTTCTCTTTCTTCCCTAACTCAGTGGAGCTGAAATCACATTAAATTTGAGAAGACAGTATCTCCAAGATTTCCAATTCCGTTTATGTCTTAGGAGGGTCCAAAGCACTTATGCAGTCACATTTTGGCAAAGAAGGAATTTGCACAGAAAAGTAACTAGAATGTTCTTTCATTTTGTTTTCTATTTAAAGATTTGAATAAACTCTTGGGTTGTTTCCTTAGCCTCTTCACTGCACTTCAGCTTTGATGAAGAAGGTATGTTGTCACAGCTTAAACTACTTCAGAGGTTATGTGTACTCATAATAAATGCACATTTTTCCCTTTAATCTTAGAACCTGTATGTACTTTGGCACAAACACAGCAAAATACCTCCAGGAGTTTGAGTGGATTCCTGTAAAAATACATGTCTCAGAACTTACAGCCTGCTTTTAAGCAGAGATTTCCCATGTTGTTCAATTAGGTAAAAAGACAAAAAAAAAAAAAAGTAAAACATTAACTGTTGCAAAGAATTACCATGCTCTTCTATTTTCTTTGCCCAATTTAGCCACAAGATATTGCTACCAGAACACAGATACTGAAAGCCAGAGAGTACCACATACTTCCATGTAAAGATCATCATACCTTGCTTAACTATAAATTAACATATCAAATGTGGACCCTGAGATTATAGTTAATACACCTAAGAAATGCTCTTGTATTAGCCAGGCAGCTGAAGCAGCTCTGGAAAATCTGGTCATATTGTTTTTATTTTAGAAGTTTTTATTTTCTGATATATTCTCCTGATAAAAAAGAACCAGTTGCTTATTCAAAAAAGC
This sequence comes from Cyanoderma ruficeps, assembly GCA_008694505.1. NCBI lineage: Eukaryota > Metazoa > Chordata > Aves > Passeriformes > Timaliidae > Cyanoderma > Cyanoderma ruficeps. Next base: position 1,264,473 of record VZDJ01000511.1, read on the forward strand.
ATCTGTGAGTCTATTATTTGTACTAGTCTACTATTTGTACTAAGTTGAAAAACACCCAAACAAACCTGCTTACTCAGTCTCATTTGCTTTTTTGGCTAAGGCAGGTCAACTGCTTGGCTGACACAGACATTTTGTCATCAGAAGTCAGAAAAGAACTGCATCTCGAAGTTCTACTTGGGTGGAGCATTTATTATTTTATCACAATTAATTTTTTAAGATGTATCTGATCAGAGGTGATTAAAAGGACACCAGAAAGAGGGTCAGTAAAAGTTGTGTTGAGAAGACACAAAGATTTCAGAACCAACAAGAGTTCAATTCATTACTGCCCTAAGAAAAACGGTGAGGGTTTAAGGGCAGGGCCCATACTGCAAAAGTGAGAAGGGAGCACCCTAGAGTGACGCAACAGCGAAAAAGAGATAGAATTCTTATGCTGAAAGAGGGGTATAGAAAAGAAAGGTGTGTTCTAGTTTTGCATTTATGCTACTGATAGAACAATCACAGATTACGGAGGAAACAAATAAAAAATTCAAGGGTAAAACATGAGAGCAAAGAGGAAGATTTGCAACTCACAGCACAGAATAAGCAGCATAATGTAAATCATAACGCTGAGCAATGTGAAGGGAAAATTATGAGGTCTAATTTAGAGGCATAAAAGCAAAGTATGGTAGTACTTTCACTGGCAGTAAAAAAGACACTGAGGATGGAGAGTCATTGCCATGTACAGGTCTAAAAAATGCGTAGTGCCATGAGGAGTAGCCAGAGAATGGAAGGGCTGCCTCAGCCAAGAAGATGCTGCTCTTCCCTGTGGAAAGGGCTCGAGTGAGTAGGAAGAGAAGATGGGGATACTTCGAAGAGGAGACAAAGAAGCCAGCACACACCCTAAGACTGATGACAAGGAACAAAGCAAACTTGGAGAAAAGGGATAAAAAGCTGAATAACAGCAACAACATAAGGAAAGGGCCCAGGTCAAGGCTGGCGGCAGTAAGATGGGAGTAACAATTGCATTTCCAGCAACAGGTCAAGATGAAGGAAGGAAGAAAATAGCTGACTGAGAAATGCAAAGAAAGAAAATAACCAGAGTACTTTGTGAAGCACTGGAAACCGTAAGGTTGAGTAGATGACAGAGCCACAGCTGCTGCAAGACCTGAGACACAACCTGGGTAATTATATGTTACAAATTTACTCTACACTCCCACTCACTGGAAAATGAAATTTTCTGTTCTTTTATTAATCAAGATTCACTCTCTAAGACTACAGATGTGCATATGCCCTTTCTGGAACACAGAGTGGATTAATTTTCTCACACTGAGACTTAAAACCGTCCTACCATCACAAGGCTTTTCACATGTCGAAGCCCCCTTGGAATAATTTAAATAGTTTGGCTCACTTTTTTCATGTTCTTGACCTTTCATTTCTTGACCAAATTATCTGAGCAGGATACTTACAGCTCACCAGCAGCTGCTTGTAAAGCAATTTCAGCAACACATATGCACTCTACAAGACACTGCATCATAAGGCAGAGTACTTCAACCTCATGGAAACACAACACTGCTGCACCCAAGGGAGCAGTGGAATTCCAGCCTGCCCCTGGGCTGGCAGAAGAGCAGTGTATCTCTTCTACCTCCACCCCAAAATAATAAACTGAGGTAACATAGGAACACAGCTGGAGCAGGAAACAGGCAGCTATCAGCCTATGAAAGCCCTACCTCTTCTGGAGGAAACCCCACTGGGAAGTTCATTCCTGTGGCTTCCCACCACTGACACTTAAGGATGCATGAATCTGCCCTGACTTCTTTTATTCCCCTCACATTCTCTCAAATGCACAAAAACCCCAATCTCTAGCTCTGGACAATAGGAGAAAGAGTCAATGTTTAAAGTTTAATTCCTTCACAGCCTGAAAGGGACACTGACATCACACGTATAAACCATACCTTCATCATCCATCACTGCACTATGGCAGGTATCTATGAGACTGTTGGTCCATGAATAGCTCTGCACTGTAGCAAGACAGAAAGGCTTCAGGAAATTTTCAATCACAATAGTCAAAAAAATGGAATTCCTACCTCTGAATGGTGCACAGAAATGTTTCCCTACTGCAAAACTGCTTTCAGAAAGAAGGCTGCTATCTAATGAACCTAAAGAACACCGAGGTTTCCCAGTGAGCACACATTTAAGCAGATGTCAAACCCTTTCTCGTTTAATTTTTGAGGTAATATATAACCAGTGTATAACACTTCATATAACCAGTGTTCCGAAATCTTTATGACATTACAACGGGATCTTTAACGGATTACAAACACAAATATAGGACAAACATGAGCAGTATTCTGGTATCAGATGTGATATTTGAATTTTGAAATGTGGTATTTTGATTTTTGAAATCACATACCATGGTGTATGAATACCAGCTGCCCTTCAATTATATGAGCCTGGGTAAAAGTAAGGATGCTCTTGTTCGGAGAAGACTTCAGAGCCAAGTGCCCATTGCTAGGTGGAGTAATGGAATACACCAGTTCTGATGGTGAGGAGTCCTTGTCTTCTGCACAGAGGTCATCAACAGTTATTTCTGTAACTGAACCCACCCAGACCTAGAAAAGAAAAAAAAAATTAAAAATAAATAAAGAAAATGCATACAAAAGAAAATTGGGACAACAGGAGATGAGGGACACGGATGGATGACACATGACTCTGAGAAAAAGCAAGAATAAAGATTTGTGCTGTGCAACACTAGCAGCTGTAACAGGTTTCCCTACTGTCCATCCAAATCTCTGATCACAGACTGGCATAGTTCATCCTGGCAAATCGTTTGCAAAATACAAGACCTTGAAATAATACAAGCAAACACACCCTATACCAGTTAAAAGTTTCAGACAGTTGTAGCACAAGTATTCTATTTGTCAAGCATTATACAAACTCTTAGAAACATAACAAAATTGTATTATGATAACTGAGTCAAGGAGTCGCTTTCCAATACATACACATGAATATTAGTATCGTATTTCACAGCAGGTTAAGGCATTGAATACACTCTACTTTCACCAGCAGAAAAGATAAAAGAAAAACAGTCTGGGGACAGCACAAACTCTAATACAAATGAAACACGTTTTGTAGCTGCACTATTTTCTTCTGGCAAAATGCACTAAAGGCCCTTTTTTAGTGCACCAAAAAACCCAGAGATGCTCAATCCAGTGGGAGATGAAACCACCAGTGCCTCCAAAAGCTGCCTACCATTTTGCAAGGTTACAATCCCAAAACAATAGGGATAATAACTAGTTTTTAGAAAGATGGTATAAAACCTATTATTTACTTCTAGTAAATCTGAATCTGGAGCACATTCTAAGTCTAATTCCAGAGGAGAGCCATGAGATTGATAAAAGGACTGGAGCACCTCTTCTATGAAGTCAGGCGGAGAAAATGGGGGTTGTTCAGCCTGGACAAGAGAAGGTTGTGTGGGGACCTCATAGACACCTTCCAGTGTCTGAAGGGGCCTATGGGGAAGCTGGAGAGGGATTCTCTGACAGGAAATGACAGGGCAAGGAGGAACGGGTACACACCGCAAGAGGGGAAATTTAGTTAGATATGAAGACGAAATTCTTTACTGGGAGGGTGGTGAGATACTGGAACAGGTTGCCCAGGGAGGCTGTGGATTGCCCAACCCTGGCAGTGCTCAAAGCCAGGTTGGACAAGGCTTCCAGCAGCCTGGTCTAGTGGACATCTCCCCACCCATGGCAGGGGGAATTGGGACTACATGATCTTTAAGGTCCCTTACTTCAAGCAGAAAGGACTGCTGACTGGATCCCTAACTGACTGGATAATTTCCTGTTTGGAAATGAAAAGCAATGGCCCATTTTGTTCTCTGCTGTATATATTTGGAAGTACAGACAAAAGTGCTAACAAAGAACAATACATATTTATCTCAACATAAAGTGAAATTCTTAAAACATTCACTACATCAATATCAATTATTTCCATGCACAATTTATAACACAGCATAAAATCTTAAGATCCTAAACCTTTAAATACCTCAGCTCGAGCTTCAAAACACCCAGTACATCATTCCTTCCCGTCTTCCTAGGGTCTTAGTACACTTACTAAAAATCTGGTAGTTACATAACACCAAATGGTTGAAGAGGACAAATGATCCTTAACAAAGGGCATTTTACCTCTGCCAAAGCCTAAAATCAGCAATCACAATTCGCTAAGTATTACTTCTACTTTTTAATATGAACCATGAAAGAAAACCTTTTAAGAGACTGAAATTTGTGCCACCACACTTCAACAGAGGAAAGATTTCATTCTCCATTGTGTCACAAAATATATCCCATGGAAAAAAAAAAAACCTAAAATGAAGTTCAATTTTTTCTTCTAATCAGAAGTTTGAAAAGTGAGTTTATAACGGAAAATACCTTTCAACTAGAAAATAATTATTTTCTGCCTGAAATATACATTTTCCATTACATTTGCTAATAATGTAATTATAAATATTAAAGTTTGATAAAGAATGACACTTATGAGCAGAGTGACAACTAATGGCACAGGGTGACTTAGTGAGTGGCACCAGTAAGCACATCGGAGTCACAAGTTTTGTACTGAGACCTTTCAATTCGTCTCAGTAGCACTTGCTAGATTATTCTATGAAGAAAATAAAAGATCACATACGGAATATGCAAAAATATGAGAAAATACAATGAACACATGTTATTACAAATGACTTGCTAAGTTTCAAATTATTTTTCTTACTAAAGGAAAAAAAGAATTAAAATTTCTAATTGTAGAAAAAAGCGGTTTTTCTGTAATGTCAGTATTTAATTCTGTTGTCCCAGCATAGCACCACTTAATGCTTTTCAAGTACTATACATGGCCTGCAACACGGTCCTTGAGGAATGAAAGGAGATCTAAGAGCTGAAAAGAACCATAAGGAAGCAAACACTGAGAACACAGCAGGAATTGTACAAACATCTTGTTTTTCATATTTGAGATCAAAACCTCCTTGAAGGGCACCACAAAAACTGTATCTGAACTTCCAGGATGTAGCATAACACTGATTTTTCATGTGTCTAACATATTTCATAGGCATAGTCCAAAAAAAGGTTCATGACCTTGCTGATGTGAAATAACTTATTCTGCTCTATTTACAGAATTCAGCTCACCAGTATCAGCTGAGCATGCCACATATCCTACCAGACACACTGTATTCACATTATAACACCCTAGAAAGCAGTTTAGAGAAAACAATAAAAATAATCAGTTTAAATTTGTGGGTTTTTTAAAAACCTAATTCCAGGAAAATATAGCCCTCTTGTGGCAACAGGAGGATACAGTCATTTCATAGCATCGCTACCCATGTATTTAAACACATATAATTGCAGCATATAAAGCCAAGATAGTGATTTTCTTCAAAACATCGTATTTCCTTTACCCATTCCCATTCCAGAAAAAAAAAGCTGTAGAACCTGTGGAAATTTTAAGAAATTGTATCTAGAATGCCTCCTAGAGGAAAACCAGAGAAAAACTCACCAAACGGTTAGATGTCTGTCACCCTGAAACTCCTGCCATGGTGCTCATAGCATCGATAGCAACAGACAATGCTGTTGGAAGAAGGTATGGATGCCTCTGAAGTGAGGAAGCCAGACTTAGACCCATCCACCATGTGTGCACACGACCAACAGCTTCATGCATTTGGACAGAAGCCCATGAAAAAGGCCAAAATTATCTTCCATAAGCCAACACCAACATCACTGGCCACATAATGCATCTCTTCACGTAAGCTACTTCTCAGCAGCAGATGCCATATCCCAGCTAATTTTTTAATCATTTAGCATTTCTTTCTGACTCTTTATAGTGTGACTTGCAAAATTTCTGAGGTCCTAAACTTCAGTCAACTCAAAACAGTTCTACGGGACTTCAGTTTTCACAGCACTGGTCATTCATTTTATACTTTTGTATACTTCCAACCTTACAAAATAGATAAAAGAGCAACTGAGTTTTTAAAAGCAACATTGTCTGTTACTCAGTATCTACCACAAGCAGTGTTCTCGAGGAGCACAGACCGTTTGGCTAGAACAGGGGGCCAGCCACCATCACCCTACACACGAATGCCCATCTCATCTCAGTATTTAGCAGGACTAAGAAAAACCCATTTTCTTCCATCTACTGATGATGTCCAAGTTTGATTTGAGGAAGAATAATCTCAGTGTATTCCTCCCTGCAGATAACTTGACTGGCAGATTTTTTTTAGACTGCACATGAATCCATCATATGTGTACATATTGGTAGCCACTCACAACAAATACAAACTTGATTTTTCAACAATGTGCATGACTAGCAAAACCACAGGCACGAAAGCAGCATCCTGGTTCTAATATACAGACTGCCGCCCCAGTAGAGAGGACCAACTCTGGATAGGTGAGGCTCTGTTATCCCTGCTCTTGGGAAGCCTAGATTCACAGATATTTTTAGAAAAATCCATAAGCTGCATTGCAGTGCACTGTACAGCCTTAGTTCTGTTAATAGACTGCAATTCCAGCAGTTCAGAGCCAACAGCTTAATGCCAGCAATGCACCAGAACAAAGACCCAGAAAAACTTGACCGAACATTGTGCTCTCCTCTCTGTGACTAGATAAAGATTACTGCATGCTGTGCTGATGTCTGTAGAGTATCACCGTAATTACTTCAACCAGGGAAGATTTTGCTCTGTGCCACCCAAATGTTTGTGAAGGCAGTCTGTCCTTCTATGAGCAGTCTCTGCACAGGGCAGGATACCTTCTGTTTTGAGCATCTGCAGATTATCTGCTGTCACTGTGAAGCTGCACAATACTATCACTGCAGCCAGTTAAAAAATTATGCATTTTCTCATGTGAAAAGACTAAATACACAAGGTTACAATGATCTTTAGAGTAATACACTCTCTATCTCCAACACACAACTAACTACATAAAATTAAATGCATGTTTTGGTACCACCCATTCATGAACTGCATCATAGAGCACTGGGAATGACTGCAGCCTCAAAATACCCTGCTTAGCTTCTTTCATGCAGATTCCTAAATACCTTTGCTGCCTTGATGTCTTCCAGCTGGCTTACTGTGACCACAGGCTCATTAGCTGACCCATGTTCACTTCGTCCTGATTTTTGGAGCCACTTAATTTGTTTTTACTCATCAGATCTCCGATTGGAAGTTTTTACACATGGGGGCTTTTAGGGCAAAATGTCTTTACTAAAATGCTTCTGGTTATTGAGTGCCATCATAACACAAACAAATACCATACAAATATATCCTGGTTTAAATACTATAAATAAATTAATTAATCAATCTGAAAATTCACTGAAACTAAAGTGACAGTAGTCACTTCTGTAGTGGTAGATAATTTTTCAAAATTCAGTAGATTAAAAGTAACCGGCTATGGTTATTAAGAGCTAAAGTTAGCGTCAGTCATCAACTTAAAAAATTTCTTCAGGATTTTCAGGGGGGAAATTACAAAAAAATAAAGTATGAAATTATAACAAAAAAATAAATTTTTTTTTTTCACAGCTCACAGTATCACACAGTAATAGCTTCAATGATTGGACTAATATATTGATGACCCTGTATTTTCACAGATTGCATTACACTATTTACAACTTTTGAAAAGAGAAACACTCGTGTTTTGTGTAAGAAATACCCAACACATAATAAATTCTCTCTTGTCCCATCCCACTGGCACATCTGGACAGGAGCAGGCAGTAGAATGTACTTCAGCAGGTCTGACCCTTTAGTGCACTTCATAGCAAGAGGCATAGGGATGGAAGGCTGTGCAAATACAATAGTGAAAAGTTGGCATTCTCAGCATCACTATTCTTGGTACTTTTCCAGTTACATGTTCATTAACAGCCCTCAAGACACCGCAGCAAACAACACGAAAACATAACAACCATCCAGGTGCAAGCCATCCATCCTCCCAAGCCCTACATCAGTCCAGGAGATTTCACGTAACTTTAAGATTAAAAGAATGCTCATTCAGCCTTCTTGATAAACCTTGTAACAACCAAAAGAGTTCTCCATGTCTAAAATCTTCCTAAATACAATAAACTATGTACTGACTCCCTTAACGAGCATTAACGAGCATTTTTCTAAATCCAAGGACTACTATATACTATACTGACTATCCTACCAGATACAAACCTACAGTCTGTTAATGAAGGTGCATTAAATAGCATCAGAATTAATGGAATTAATTTGAACACTTTAAAAAGCTGTCAAACATACCTGAAGAATTCTGTTTACTTTTACAATAGGAGCTTCATCATTTACAGCAGTAACAGTTACAAACACAATTTGGGGTAAACTTTGTTTCCACAACTCCATGTTATTCACTATCACAGTAAAACTGTCCATCAGCTCTTCACTGTCATCATGAACATAGTAAATTAATTCTTGTTCCACCTGAAAAATATAACAAGCTGAAGAACGAAAGAGGCTAGAAGAAAATAAATGTCACATTGAGAAATATCCTACTCACGGTTCTCCGTATTTATTGCATGAACATTTCATGACTTCAAAAACTTTATTTATGCTGTAATATCAGATTGTTCCTCTACCTACAGTAAATTTTACTGCTCACCTGTCCATTCCTCTAGTCAGAATATCTTGCCAGCCTTGGCATTCTCCCTTCTTCCTGAAGGAAAAATGGAAATCCAATCCCACTATATTTAACAAAGCTTCCTGGAATCTATAAACTGAACATAATGCTACTAGATGAAGACCTACTATGCTATTTTGCTTCTTGGAGTTAATGACTGAAAATTAGCAAGTTGTGCATATAGTGGCTGTCTGTGAGCAAAGAAATTACCTAAAAATTACCTTTTTTCCACTTTTCTACTTGTTCAATCTACACACCATTTCCTCTGGTCTTTTTAAAATGCTCAGTCTCACATTTCCAGAGTACCTACAACTCTGCCTGAATGGCCCATCAGTCTACTGTGGCTAAAGCATATTAGTCTGTCTCAGTAGTGCCATCATGGAAGAGATGTGTTTCATCACAAGATAGTCTCCCTCCTCACTCCAAATGACCAGCTAGAAACAGCAGAAAGATCTTCAATTCAAGGCCACAATAAAGCTCAAATTCATGTATCTCACACGTCCCACAAAATCCTTCAGCTTTCAGCAAAGCAAATAATTAACCAAGACTACATCTAAAAAGATCTAAAGGCATTACCTGTTTTCTGGTAAACGTGGCTAATCTTACTCCAGGAGCACGAGAGTTTTCAACATACCCATGTTTTGGCTGCTCAGTTAAAATGAATTCACAGCTGAGTCCTGCAAAGTGTCTACTAGAAATTTTCAGATAGTCTTCCACCAGGGCTGTTGAGCCCCCTTCAAATACTGTAAAGTTCTGTACTTCCAGTGGAATCATTCTGGGAATGATGTCTACAGAGATCTCTATTCCACTCACTGTTCTGACACCATTGGTGACATCCAGGAAAAAATGGTCCTCAAGTTGGTCAGAAACTGTCTGCACATACTGAACTTTGCCCTCATCGACATCTTGCTGCGTGAAGCTCAAAGCTGGCCTTTGGTCAGAACTGAGATAACTTTCTTCTGAGGAAAACTTCCGAATGTATCCATGTACTGGAAGCTGTCTTACTGTGAACACAATCTCAGATGGAGAACTGTTTTCATGAACAACCTTAAATTTAAGAACATATCCCAAAATTATTCAAATGCAAGTGGGGGAAATTCTGTAATTCTCTTCTGAATTTTTTACTTTTAATTCCGGGATTGTCTACCTAACTAAACTGGCACTTCTTAGGTGGGTTACACAGTTCACAAAACAATACCATACTTTAAGCAGACATGTTAAATAAAGGTGGCATGGGAGCCATTTTGTAACCCCAAATATGTTTTATAAGTTTTGAAAAGAAATGCACTGCATGATTAACTATTGGCCTCACAGCTACAGATCCCTGCCTGAAACAAGGAATTCAGGATTCCAGCAACATGCAGCCGGAGCCCTCTCGTGGTAGTTGCTGGAAGACTACACACAAAAATTGGGCAGGAAAGAATTAATCAAACAGAAACAGCCTCGGGTGTGTGACTTGACTTGTTTTTTAAAATTTTGGATGTAATTCTCAAACAATCTTAACTGGGCTAGCTCCAAATTAAAACAAACAAAACCCTTTCTTCCTTGGCATTTCTCATGAGCTCAATTAAGAACATTACATGGACTAGAAATAGCTGTTAAACCTAAAACAAATATATACATGTAGAATCCTCAAACGATAATTTTCTTAAGCACCAATATGTAATCGAGTCAAAGACTATGGGAAGTCTTTTTCTTTAACATAATTTGTTTTCCTTCCTAAAATTGGAAGCTTGCTAGTTCAGTCTCTCCTGAACTAAGCACCCAGAATACAAACATATTAGTCGTAATCAAAAGGAGTTAAAGAAGAGAACACACAAACTAAAGACAGTGCAATGGCTAAAAAATGAGAGGAAAACTTGCTACGATATTGGAGGAATGGACAACATGGTTGACCTACTTGCAGTTTTCCTTTACTGATTTTAACTGGTTTTCCTTCTTCAACCAAGAGATTGTTTTTGTTCACAATCCTTGGTGGCTGCTGCTGACTTTTCAAATATACGCGAATCTGTAGTCCAGCATCCAGATGGACATCTCCAGCACGGATTGTAAAGTTAACTGTGTCTATAAGGTTGCTGCTGTCATCATGTCTGTAGATCACATGCCCCTTTATCAGATCAAGCTGAGTAAAGGAATCCATTAATACATTATTCACATATATTCTTCCATATTTTGGGAATGACAGTATTTCATATGTAAGCTCATGATCATTTCTTATGTCTTGGTTTGTAGTAGCACTTAGGTTAGCTGTTGAAACAGTTTCTTCTTTCCCTTTTTGAACCAACAGTCCTGTATTATTTGCCAACCTAACATAAGGATCGGTAGCATTAACTTCCAGAAGCAAGGAAGTATAGTGCTTACCATCCGTCACAAAAAGCACAAAACGCCCAAAATCTGCACCGTGGTGTATAAACAGGACTTGCTTTTGCTCCAGGTCCACCTGTTTGAATTGGTAGAGTCTATGCAAAGTATCATTTGTTAGCACCAAGTCCCCATTAGAAATACCACGTCTAGTATACAGCAACTGTCCATCATCAAAATCAGAATCAGGATCATGATAGCAAAGATCTGCCAGAGTTAATAATCGCTGCCCGTTCCTCACTATGTCAAACATCTTATCAATTACACGAACTGGTTTCTCATCATTCTTCAGCTGGACAGAAATACAGAATCTAATTTCTACTGACAAAGGTTCTACTTCTGGATCAAAGTTTGTCCCCTTTCCTGACTCTTTGCTGAAAGCTCGGACAAGAAATTCGTCAAACATGGTCTCAGAATCATCATGCACATACATAAGGCACTTATCAGTTATATCTTTATTAGTGAAAGTTGTAAGATTATCATTATTCTCAAATGACCCAGAAAAATTAGTAAGTTTTAATTTCCCATGCTTAGGAAACTGTATAACTTCATATTGGAAAGTTTTATTATCTGGTGTTTGGACAAACAATTTCGTGCTTGTTATTAATTCTCCTTCCCCTTCAGTAACATTAAGGCCATTGTTAGTCAAAATAATGTTTCTAAAATCTGATTTGATGTAGATTTCAAAGTCATAGAAATTTGAATCCAGATACTTTGTAGAAATGAAAAATCTAAATGAATCATAGTCTTCATGGTACTGGATTAATTCATATGCCACTTTTTGATCAGTAATATCTTTTTGGCTAAAGACTGAATCTTTTTTCAAAGGCTGGTCATTAAGCAGTATCTGTCCATTCTTTGGTAGGGACAAGAGTTTGAAATGAAACTCATCTTCAGGTATTTCTATATCTGCAATCACAGCAAAAACATTAGAAGAATTCAAGTACTTCTTTTTTGATTTTTCGATTTCTAGAGGAGCATGGTTCAATAGACTGTACCTCAACCATTTCACTTTGATTGGAAATGTGTGCTCTTCACTGATTCTGTTTCCTATGCTAACTTTGAACTTAAATTGGTCTGTAGCATTTTCCAGCTGAATGTGTTTAAAAGTGCTGCAGTATCTCACGCGGCTGCGCTCAAGAGAGCGCTGAGAAAAAGAGTTGACTTTCTTCCATACCCCCCTGGAATGCTGCCTTTGGACCTGACCAAAGTGAGGTGGCTCTGTGATCTCATATCGTATCTCCAGTTCCTGGAGGACAGCATTTGTTTCAACTGCCAGATGCCTAGGTCTTATAAGAGCTGTAACACCTTGGAGGAGATTTATTCCTGAGTTGTTAACAACTCTGTAATCCAATGGAACTGCCATGACACGTAAAACAACAGTGTTGCTCATCTTCTCACCATCACTTGCCCTGAGAACAATCCTTGAGTTCTTGACACCTGCGTGGACAAAGAAAACAGTGCCTTTGTTTAAATCCTCATTAGAAAAAGTAGTGATAGCTTTTCCAGGATGCCTTGAATTTTCCAAAAATCCTGCATCTGCATTTAGATTTCCAAGCACTGAAAGCCTGAGACCCACAGAATCTGTATCTTTATCTAGAACTTTTATCAGTTCATTAGTCAAACGTTTCTTTGAATTCTCTATGATAAGAAGTAAGTTTCCTGCGGGAAGTATGATCTCAGGTGCATCATTTACTGGAGTAACAGTAATGCTAAACATATGCTGCTCATTTCCTTCCAAATATGGAGACACAATCTTCTCACTGCTGATAGAAATGGAGAAATTAAAATAATCAAAAGTGTCCTCAGAGCCATCATGAACATATAGAATCTTCCCTTGCCACACATCCTGCATAGTAAATGTATTTACCTCCCGCAACGGTTGAACATTCAGTTTCAAGTGTCCATGAGAGGGTGGTTCCTTTATATCAAAAAGAATTTGTGACTGATTAATTCCTAATTTCTGAAAGTCTAAGTTAACTTTAATATGCTTAGATTGAAGTGAAGCCTCCTCACCCTCTGGCACAATCAAATTACTCAGAACTAAAAGGTGGCTTTTGTCCTCCTTGCACAGAGAAATCGAGCTTTCATGGGAAATTGCAAACATAGGAGCCTGTTTCACAGGAGGGTTCTTTACAGCTGTCTCTAAAGAAAGATTTGTTTTAAAAGAACTCTGCATTTTACATCCAGCCGAAATGTCCTTAGTTACTAGAACATTCTTCAGTGATTTCTTTTCTGAATTGACTTTCAGGTTCCTTAAGCAGCCTTTGAAGGATCCTCCTCTGGCATACTTCCCAGATCCTGAGATTAACTTAATCACTTCTGATCGTATCCTGTCATCTACACCACCTACAAAGAAGGATCCCTTGAGAAGTGGCAACTTACTCTGGGGAGGTAATGACTTTTTCACAGTTTCTTCATCCACTGTTAGCTGCAAATATTCTGCAGTAAATTTCAGTTTGATGTAGTGCCAGTGACTATCATTGACTGACCTATGAGAAGAAAGATGAGTTTTACTTTTATGTTTTCCAACATAAGCTTTAATTAAACCATCTTCCATTTCCATTGCAATGAAATCTCCTGCTTGCCCAGGGTGGTAAAGCAGCAAGCCAGATGCAGCCGAGGTTTGTAAAATATACTCGAAGATTCCCTCATCGTCCACATTCCATGATGGGAAAAAAATATAGGACCTGGAACTGAAGAAACTAATGGGTTCTTCTTCCCCTGCAAAGAATTCATCACTGCACCCCACTGAAACGTCATGGATGTTTTTGAAGCCAGGAGAAGGTCTCAGAGGCATCAGAATGTCTAACTGATTGAACAACACACCATCAATACATCCTCGGAAACTGGGTAGGGCTCCAACAATATAGGGAACATCAAGTTTACCAGTACCACCAATGTAGAATCCATAATCAATGTTTAGTTCATAAAGAATTCCAGGCATTTTTGTACTAGTTCTATCATGTTTATCAATTACCAATGTGACATTATCTTGTTCGTGATGTAGTTCGACCAAGTGCCAAGCCAAATCATTCAGCTGAGATCTCTGCTGAGAATGCAGAACTCGTTCTCCCACACCAAAGTTAATTCTCAACTGCAAGAGACAGAATTTTAACTATCAAAATCCAAAGTGATATTTTTCACAATCATACTTTAATATAGTTAATACATTCATTTTCATATATTTTAATAGCAAGCATATAATTTACAAAATATATGCAAAAATAAAATCCTAGTAAAATTCTATGTAGGTTTACTTGCCATCACAAATGTTTGAATAACTGCAGAAGCAGGAATGGACTCCTCCACAGTTCTGCTAGGAACTAGAGCTCCTGAGAGCCCAACTGAAAGTGATCTTTCAAAAACTTACCATGCAGAAAAACAATTCCTCAGATTCAAACACTTTCTATAATGCTAACACTAACATCATCAAATTTGAAATTTTGCCTTTACTGAATCCCACACTTTGAACACAATGACCCTGATTTTAAGATCCAGAGATCTCAAAGGCTGTAGAGATATAACTGTAAGAAATAAAAGTCATAACTTGAAATTATCAATAATATTAAGTGACTGATCAATTTCTTTAAACAGAAACTTGTTTAGGTATCTTGTTATAGATAACAGCCTTAAGAAAAACTCTGAGCAGTACAGGCTACACATATTTTTTAGCTACAGCTGTAAAGCATACTTGTACATATCCTGACCGTAGCTCCATTAAACAATAATCAGTTTTCCCAGCTGCAAGAAGAAGGAGTCCCTGTGGCTTGCTTGTTCGAAACTGCAACTGTAAGGATGTCTGAGGGGATGCTTCTGCCATGTTCAGCTCTACAAAGCTATCACCATAAAATGATACTGAAAGAAATAAAGGAAAATAAATAGGAAATTGAATCACACATAAGCAAAAAAATCTTTTTCTTATTCATACCTAAATATATATAAACAATTTATATAATTTTCTCTATACTTATTCACACACTAATGAAAATAAATCTAAGATATCAAATTCACTAGTCCAGACAATTTAGTAAGAGCCCAATTACCATACCAGAATGGACAAAGGGTGAATACAGTCCAGTTTTCTTATCTCAAACAGTGATGACTGGGAATGGTAAGAACCATGCAATTACACTGAATAATGTCTTTCAAATATTCCTTCATTTTTGTTTGTTTGTTTCAGGTGTTTTCCTGAGCTTGTCACACCCAGTCTATTTTGTAGCTGCCATAGAATTTCTCTCTGAAGTACTCCTTTAGTTTCTCTTTGGAAACATTTTCATCTACAACATACTCTTACATCTCCATCAGAGACCATCTATGACATCTCTGCAGAGAAGACCCACAAGTCTCCTACCATCTGTGTCATTTTCAGATGTTTTCATCCCTCTATTCCAGGCAAAACTGCCCTCGTTTCCTATATGCAATCCCCAACCACCCCTGCCATCCTGTCAGCCAGTCACTCAGATCTATACAAGCCTCATTAATTGTCTCCTCCCCTCTTTTCTGCTCTGAGGAACAGTAAAACCAGTCAGAGTTGTCATCTGACTACTCATTGCTTTTACCATCCCCATTATCACTATTGTCAACAGCAGAGATCCTAACACCAAATCCTCCAAAATTCTGCTGGTAACTTCCCTCTGACACATTAAAAAAATACATCAATCATCTACCACTCCTATTATTTGATCCATTACTTAATATACAAAGCCCTGCACTCCAATGAATGCTAAAAAGTCTTGGCCAGTAAACTTCATAAAAAGTCTTCTGAAACTGTGAATCTTAAGACACCTTGCCCACCCTCATCAAGAAAACTCCAAGGGGTTTGCAAAGAACTCTTTAAAGAAATCTTATAGACTCCTCCAAAACTGATCCTTCTCAGTAGTGCATCTTTTATCTTTGTTACAGTACCTATGAATTTGAGTTATGGATGTCAGGCATAAAGTCCCCTGGTAATTCTTGTTTTAAACATTGGCATAAAATATGCCACCACCCAGGCTTCAGGTACCAGGGAGTTTAAGCATGAAATCGGATATTACCCTTAGCAAACAAGTTATTTTATTGCCAAATGTTTTAAGTCAACCCCTCTCCTCCCCTGCCACCACCCTAAAAATTTAATTTCAGTTTGGGAATCTTCCCAATTAGCAGTAAACACCACATAGTTTAACTTTTCTGCAGTAGCCATGCCCTTTTTGAGTGTTTCTTTTATACTAGCAACTTAATCTACTGGCTACCCAGACCCTCTGCAGGGCTTCTGCTCTTGATTTAGAATTTAGGAGGAGGATTTAGGAAAAGCTTTGATTCCTTCAAGCTGATCCTTGACCTTTTGTTTTTCCCAGACATGTCTATTTTCAAATTCCATCTGCCAAAAATTTATGATGCTTTCAGCTGTGTTTGGATACAGCTTGCAAGAACATTACCAGTTAAATATTTATTTTGCAGGTTTTAGCTTAATTCTGAAATAATTTTCTCATTTTAAAATCAAATGTTACTACAGAGGACTTTTGAAGTTTAAATGTTCCAGTTCCTACATTAGCTGTCCCCTTGCTTAATCTAATACACTCTGACAACTCTTACAAAGTGTGGCTTTAACTCTGACTCTGAACTGGATTCTGCGCAGAGTACGAAACCAAAGACCTCATTTAGCAGCTCATTCATGAAATAACAATCAATAATAGTATCTAAAAGTTTGCCACAGGATATGTAAGAATTCTAGGTAGCTTTCCCAAGAACAAAATTTCAGCAAACACCACAGCCAACAACCATGTAATATCAAGTTATATTAAGTACCCAGAGAAACAGAGGAAAGATCTTTACATTACTAAAATGCACATATGTCTTCTGAAGAAAGAGTCACCACTGTGCCTAGAAAAACTGATTCCAAGGGGAACAAAAAGGAATTCTTCTCCAGCAGTTTGCTTCTAGTTCAAAAGAAGCTTTCATCAAATAGCTCAAATACACCTTGCAGGTATTATATTAGATTTATACATTGAGAGGACCTATGCTCTTTGTTGTACATAAAAATGTTATGTACAACATAACATTTGTGTTATCTGTGGGGTAATTAAAGAAAGTCCTCCTCTTTGAAGCAAGTATTGGAATAACATAACTAGAGGAAAAGCCCCAGTATAAGCAAGGAGTATTAAAAAGACAGGAAATAGATTAAATAATTATAATTTTTTATATTATGGTAAATTCATACATTGGATTTTGGGGGAAAAAATTAAGCAGAGAGATTATGGATTACTCAGTGCAATTTAGAATAACTAGAACAAAGCTGTAAAGCCAGTACTTTGCAAAGTACCACTGGGCAACAGTTTGATATTTATACTATATATGAAATTTCTGGAAAGAAAAAAAGAAACCTAACTTAACCTTCTGCCTTCCAAAAAACTCTCCAGAGTCAGAATCTGTCACTGAAGGTGGGGCAGGTAGACACTGATCCAACAGTAAACAAGATTTTGGACCCCCTACACTGCCTTGGCATGATTTCTTTTAGAGCTAGATAGAACCATATTTTTAATATTCTTTTTTTTTTTTTTGACACATTACTTGCTGCATCACAGATAAGATCAAATTCAACTGTTGATACTGAAAAACATTCCCACTACCACAGGATATGTAATATGGTTTGCTTACAAATCTTACGCCTTCCAAAACATGGTGCTTGTATTTCAAAACCAGGAGTTGGGTTAATGAAGCTTTGCTACAAGGACAAACAGTAAAAGTAATGGAGCAGAATGAGAGGGGTGAAAAAACCTCCAAATAATCAAAATAAGACACTTCATAATGAAAAAACATTCCTCCATTTTTGTCAGCTTACCTAAGCTGGTAGCAGATAATACCAACAGCACATAAGAGACACAGGAAAAATGGAAGTGGAAAAGGAAGCTGCCAGATTCATTGGGAACACCCTTTAAGGCTAAATATAACAATTATTCAAAAGGAAATTATCAGGGTTAATTCACACTCCCTCAGTGTAAAGTTTAGTGAGATTTTGAGGGTAAATCAAACACTACCAGAGTGTATAAGCCTCTTACACTCACCTAAAATGTAGAGCATGAAGAATACCCCCTGTTGCATCTACAAGTGCTTTACACACCAGAAACAGCGTTTGAAGTTCCCTTCCAAACCAAAGCATTCTATGACTTCCAAATAAAAGACAGTTTTGTAGTTAAAGCACTGAACATGCAACAAACGCTGCTTGATGTTATTTTCTGGTTCTATCACAGAAAGTCACTGAAAACTGAAGAGCTGAGAAAGCCACTTAAAACCTAATTTCAGGGCACTATAAGAAGCTCGTGGGTTCTTTTCCTTCCCAGCCTTCAACTGTTTTCTTCCCTTTTGCTTGATTACCTCTGGGTGAGGTTATAGCTGTAATAGCATCTGGAGTAAATGAAGAGAGATGGATTTTAGGGTCTAAAATCCACGGCCTAGCATACCTCAGCTTGAAGGCAGCTCAACCACAGGTTGGTGCACCTAGAAGCAGCAGGTTTTTGTCCCTACCAGGTGGTTTGGAAATGTATCATCTGGCTTTGCCTACAGCGCCAGGGACAGAGACCACTAACAGCAAGCCATAAAGCACTGGTTGGCCTAACACCACTAGCAGTAAAATCCACAAAAACCTTTGTCATGTCATTTAAGACAATGCTACTATTACTAGAGGTTGCCATTTCAGTGGCATTCAGATCTTCTGACATCCCTGATAAATCTGAGACATCTTTATGAGGAATTAAAAAAAATCATCCACTCTGGCTGCAGGGTCTTCACTCACAAAACTGATGAAAACATCACTTAGAGCTCCATGTACTGAAATTCTTTCATGGAAAGAAAAAACTGGTGTATTTCATTTACACTATCATAATCTAATATTACGACATCTTTCATTGTATTATATATATATTATATTATAT